>NBIV01000333.1:0-59227 GCA_003194525.1 Gracilariopsis chorda
TCCCCCGTACCAACACGGTTACAACTGATCAACCCTCAGTACCTTCTTTAACAGACTCTGCGCCCCTCTCTACTATGACCAACACTCCGTTTTCGAACAACCCGCCTGCGGGCGCCCCGCAGGGGACTTCCGCGAGCGGACAACCTTCCTTCGCGACGCCGGGGTCGCGGGTTCGTCACCCAACCTCTGGGTTCCTCTCCTTGCCTCTGCCTGGAGGATCGTCTCATGTTCCAACCTTGGATGCCTCGGATGCCGCGAGTATCGCCGCCTGGAATTCCGCTCAAGCGATACCGATCACTGCGACCCGCCGCCGGCTGGGTGTCACCATCGACACTTTGGGCCCGCAATCCCCGGGAAGACGCCTCTCCTCTTTTCGCGTGCGCCCTGGTTCCACCCCACATGGGTTTCCGACTCGGACCTCATCGACTCCTATGTGGAGGAGGGCGAGCTCCCAGGGGGACTAGGCCGGGATTTGGTCGACTCCTTCGACTGGAGGACGCGTATCGGGTAGAGCCACAGTTCCTCGCACGGAAGCGCACCAGATATGGTTTCGAGACGCTGAATGAAGCCCGTGCCGGGATGGCCAAGGTCGCCTACGACCGTCTCGCCCGCGCGAGTTATCCGGATGAGCTGATACCAACGGAATACAGCTTTGACCTCTCGCGGTACCGTACCTACGGTGAAGTCTCATACTGCGAGAACCTTGCTGCCTACCAGCCATCTACACCGTTCCGGTCCACTCCAATAGAAGCCGGGATGCTCCTCTGGAGGCGCCCAATTCTGCGTGCAGAGTTCCGATATCTTCGTCGTCCGAATCATCGCGGATCCTTCTTCGGACCGACTCCGGTTTGAGCGAAAGGCGCGCTCCCGCTTCGGGTTCCTGGTACCATACCAAAATCTCGAGGTCGAGAGGCTCCGTCCATCCGCCATGCGCGGCCGGTATGCACCTCTTCCCCATTGGTGGAGCAGGTTCGAAGTCCCGAGGGGATGCTTTGCGGAGATGCCTCCGTGCCTCAGCTACATCTGTTCACGATTAATCAACAATCTGGATTCCGGTTACTGGACTCTCTTCCTCGCCGAATGGGCTGCTCGCGTTGCCGCATTTCTCCTTTGGTAGGTGTACGACAAGAACCGTCTGTGGTACATTCCTCCTCACCTACGCCAGGTTATCCGCCGATTGGATCTCTATATCCCTCTGGGATCCGAAGCCAATGTGGATGAGCTTCAGTGCCTTCTGAACACCATCGATATGGTTAACTGGGATACAGTCCCAGTCTCCAACGTCCTGACGGTGAGCCTTCCAGGCATGATCGCTCTCCAGGCCGGAGAAATCCAAACGCTGGCACCTTCGTCTTCTATGACCATTGGGAGGTATCCGTGACTTCACGGGCTCACGCGCTAGCGTTACGCGATGTACCACGCTCCGTTCCGCGAGGCCACCCGGTTGGGTTCATGTTTTTCGATGACTGGCACGGTTCCTACGAGGATGATCCAATGGTGGATGACGACCCCGATGAGGTGGAGGAGGCCGTAGCCCCGGGAGCGGCGATGGTCGACGATCTCGACGGATCCGGCCAGCATGTGGCTGCTCCAGATGGCTGGAATATGGCCGCCAGTGCGGCTGCTTCTCCTTCTACCGCATCTCTGGTCCCCGTGGACCCTCAGGCCGTTGCCCTCAGGGCTCACCTCCAGTCCATTGGAGTGGTTGCGCCTTCCAACCTCACCAGCGTGAGCGAGTTATTGGCTTTCGCGTCTGCGAACTACCAACCGCCAACGAGCGGCTCATCCTAAGTCAGGATCCTGGACCGTGGCACACACACCTGATATAGGTTAGCGCTTAACGCTCCATAGCTTGTGGTAAACGACTTCCTTCTTCTATATCCGTATGTCCGGACTCTTCTTTTTCTTATTCATAGCATCTTCATGCTGGACCGCTAGGCGGTATTCTTCATTAAACCGTTACTTCGGTCGGACCGCTAGGCGGTGTGACGTCCAATGACCATTGGTTTCCCTATCCATTCCATTACTTCGTGTAACCTTCTGTAGCCAGATCTCTTCCTGTGTCCTCTTCTCTTCGGAGACTTCTCTTCCGTCTTCGGAATCTTCTGCATAGTGCAGTGTATCGTCCTACCCAACCTGGGCCATGTCCAAAGTGGATGGGAGTGGGAACCGCGTCCGGCGGTGGTAGGTTATCACCTTGGAACGAGGAAGGTGCTGAATGGGCTCCCATGTGTCCTCTTCTGGGGGGTATCCGTACCATCGGATTTGGTAAAACCACACTCCTTTGGAGTCCAGAACATGATCCACGATGTGGTCAACGACAAACTCCTGGTCGTACGTAGCCGGCTCCTGACCCGTCATGGCAGGGCTTAAGGGGAGAACCCTGTGAGGGGACTTGCCTGAAATTGGCGCAACCCTGCGGGCAAACTCAGTTTTCCTCGACGCTGCGAGTGCTGGGACTTGATACCGCATTGCGGTCTTTCCGCTTCCTAATCCTGTCCTTGTGGGGGGGGCCTTCCGTTCTAACCGGATTCCCCTATTGACTCGCAGCTCGCGAGCTCTTCTCCCACGCGACCCGTGCAACTCTGGTGAGTTTGACCGTTCACGGTGAGGGAGGCGGTTCACTACGGTTCCGACGCCAGGAGGCGGATTGCCATGCATCACACACTGTGATTGGCTGGCCGCTGGCGGCAAGTGTCGCGCGCGGTCTTTCCACGACGCGGGTCTTGACTGTACTCCTGACGCCGGCCGGCGGTATGTACGTGTACACCTTTCCAGGGTTTGGAATTTCGGGCTTCGTCCGCGTGACAGTGGCGTCACAGTGTCTATTTGTGGGGCTCTGCGGTAACGCACGCAGTGTCAACCACACTCTCCGTGTCCGTGGTTGCTTTTCAGCTCACCACGAAACTGGTTATGACCGAGGTTGTATGTGCTCCGTGCTCGGAGATATCATTCGCCACATTAGTGACCACACCGAGTCCGGTTCACTACTTCCTCCTTCGCTACCCAGCGACTCGCTCGACAGGAGTGCATCCGGGTCCGCGGAGACGGCCTTCTCGCTTCGCGGTGCGTTCAACTCCTCCCTGCTCCGGGGGTGCTCATCCGACGATGCCGTATTCCCGATGCGGGCTCGTCCACTGTTCCCAACCTCCTCCCGTGCCGGGCTTACCACGCGTTCCGTGACGGCAGTACCCTTGCTCTGAAGGGCCTCGGTTAGCGCAGAGTGCGGCGCGAGGGAACTCGCTCGCGAAGCCGTATGAAACGGGACACCGTCCGACGCCGGAGCTTCCTTCCGCGATGGCGCGATCGATTCCCGTCCCTCCCCCTCCTTAGGTGAGAGGACGGTGGGTTCAGGCTGAAGGACCTCCGCGGGCGGAGTAACGGTTAGGCGTTTGGGGTCAAGTGTGCGTTGCACGATACGCGCGGCGCGCCCAACCGGTTGATCGGCAATCGGAAGATCCGAGAGTCCCCGTTCCGGGTGCGGTAAGACGGGTGGGCGGGACGGAAGCAGATTATCCGTTGGCGTAGTTACGAAGTCATCCTCCGGGATTGTCACGAGTGGTGATGAGCCCTCAGCGGGCGCAGGCGCGTGGGCTACGCGGTCGCGTGAGACGCGTTCGAACTGGTTATCGATGTCCAGTACGACTGTGTCGTCGGCGACGGAAACCACCCGATAGGGTCCATTCACTATCGGTGACAACTTGTGGCGCTTCTCCTTTTCGGGATTATAATATTCCTTTCGCAGGAAGACAGAATCCCCTTCCGAGACCAGGGGTATCGGGGTACGAATCTTCGCGTCGAAGTTCTGTTTGTATGCCTCCTGGGCTGTTCCCATAGCCTTTCGGGCGGTAGGGACCATGTTCTTCAATCATTCCTTACAGGAACCATTCCTTACAGGAATCTCGATATAACCTTGGTGAAGGGTACCCCGAGACGTTCGGTTGCGTTTCAATAGCCATGGGTGGCGGAATCCGAGACAGGACCAGCTCAAATGGAGCGAGGGTCGTGACCCGGTGTACCTGGGTGTTATACGCGTACGTAATAGCGTCCGTGTACAAGTCCTATTCCATGGGGTGATCCGCGACATACGCGCGCAGTGCGTTGAGCATAGTACGATTGAATCGTTCCACTTGTCCGTTACACTGCGAGTGGTAGGTGGTAGTAAACATATTCTTGATTCCCAAGATTCTACATACGTCCTGAAAGAACTTTGAGGTAAATTGAGATCCGTGTCGGAGAGTAGGTGTACCGGCGGGCCGTAAGTAAAGACCCAGTGGGTTACGAACGCACGCGCAACCACGTCCGCGGTAATCCGTTTAAGCGGTACTGTTCTCACCAACTTTGAGAAGCGGTCAGTAATGACGAGAAGATACTTGTAACCACGTTTGGTTTTGACAAGCTCGCCCAAGATATCAATAGCGACATATTCGAGTGGCGCCCGTGCCGGGAATAGTGTTAACTTCTTCGAGTACTTCCGAAGTTTCACATTATTCTTCGCACATTCCACGCACGAGCGGCGAACTGCATAGCAGTCAAATGCCATAGCAGGCCAATAGAAGTCCCTGCGAAGGGTCAGGTATAGTTTCCTCCCGCCGGGATGTGCACCCAACTTCGCGTAATGCGATAGATGCAAGACGCGCTGCTGCAGCGTGTGAGGTACAACGATCTGTGGGGCCCGTGTCAGCAACCTGACTAGGTAGCCTCGATCGTTCACCGCAAAGGGTATCTGTGCGCCCCCGTTAAGACGGGCACGAATCTGGGCACAGAAAGGATCCTGCTGTTGTTCACGGATCATTTCCTCAGGGGATATGGGAACAACCTGGTCATCCGGAGGATCCGTAGGGTTTGCAGCCAGAATATCGTCACAGATGTCATCCCCATTCACGTCTGGGTCGTCTTCTTCCGTTCCCTCCGGGGATTGTGCCATGAAACATGGTATTTCCAGATCGTCGACCGGTTCGGTTTCCGCTGATGTTCCTAAGCGCGATAGGGCGTCAGCCTGAGTATTCAGGGATCCCTTCTTGTAGAGGACATCAAATGTAAATTCCGAGAGTCGGAGACGCCAACGCATGAGGCGGCCCGACGGTTCTCGAATTTCGAGTAGCCAACGGAGAGCCGAGTGATCGGTGTGAACCTTGAAATGGTTACCCATAAGGTATGGGCGAAGCGTTGCCAACGCCCAAACAACAGCAAGACACTCCTTCTCGGACACCGAGTAGTTGCGCTCGTGAACGTTCAACGAACGTGACCAATATCCGATCGGATGTCTTTCTCCTTCTTCCGTGACTTGAAACAACGCACAACCCACCTGGTGGGCACTTGAGTCAGTATCCACTTCGAAGGGTAAGTCCGGGTGCGGTAAGGCCAGAACTGGCGGGGACGTTACAGCGTCGACAAGAGACGAGAATGCTGACGACTCAGCCTCGTCAAAGACGTCCAGTTCGGTGGGTTGTCCTTTCCGGAGGAGTGCGTTAAGCGGTGCTGACAAGTCGGCGAAGTTCGGGACGAATCGGCGATATACATTGCAAAGTCCTAGGAAGGATCGAAGCTCCGTTTGATTAGTCGGATGTTTCGCCTCTCGAAGTGATTTCACTCTTGCTTCATCGATTGAAAGCTGTCCGGGGCGGATGATGTGCCCCAGATATTTTACCGAATCGGCGCAGAACTCACACTTTCCCAGCTTCAGGGTGATGCCCGCGTTGCGGAGCACTGTCAAGACTTCCCGGACATGGGACAGGTGATCGTCCAAGTTATTGGAGAACACTATAATGTCGTCCAAGTATACCAGACAGCTGGTCCATTTGAACCTCGCCAAGAGGATATCGATCGCCCGTTGGAATGTAGCTGGGGCATTCGTTAGTCCAAACGGCATTCGCTTAAAGCGATATAGTCCTTGATGGCACACAAACGCCGTCTTATCACGATCTTCTTTCCTAATAGGGACCTGCCAGTATCCCGAATTGGCATCAAGGGTAGTGAACACCGTTGCCCTCCCCAGGGAGTCAATGTACTCTTCTTCCATTCGTGGAATCGGATAGACGTCCTTGACAGTAACCGCATTCAGGCGGCGGTAATCCACAAAGAAACGCCATGATCCATCGGCTTTCGGAACAAGGACAACAGGAGAAGCCCAAGGGGATTGTGCTACTTCGATAACTCCAGCTCGCCGCATCTTCTCCACCTGAGATTTCTCTTCCCCCCTTGCTTTAGGGCCTGCCCGATACGGGTGCTGTGCAATAGGCCGTGTATCCGGCAACAAATCAATCCGATGTTCGGTTACCCCTATCGTCCCCAGGGAACCGTCCCACATGGCGGTAAAGTCCCTGAGCATGTCACGAAACTTCTCACGATGAGATTCATTAATGTGATCCAGGTCCAACTTTCCCAAAGCCTGTTCTGGGTCTAACGCAGTATCTGCCGATGCTGAAGTCGTGCTCTTCTGAGCTTCTTCGACAGTCGAATCTGAACTTTCCCGGGCGGGATCCAACGGAACGAACGGGACCTCCTCCCCCTCCTTAGGGTCTTGTATTCCGAGAACGTCGGATATCGGAATCTTTGTAGGAAGGATAGCCAACGGATGCGGAAGCATGTTGCCCCGGACCTGGTTTTTAACCAACCACTGAGTGGTAGTTCCGAGGTTAGCAACGAGAACCTTAAAGGGTTTGTCCGGCTCGACGGATACGATCCCATTTTGCTAATGCGAGACGGCGCTGTTCGTAGAGCGAGGGGAGTGGTTGAAAAACCTGCAACCCGTGGTGTTTGGATGTTACTGAGACCCACACCTGAGATTCCTTCGGGATCGAAACTGGTTCCGCGACGCGAATCTTCGTAGATGCTCGATCCACATTGGACGCTTCCTGAGCAGCAGGTAAAGGTACCCGTTTACGGGAGGCGTGTCGCAAGGGCTTCCGTCCAATCGGGATGGTCGAACCATTGGCCAATTCCACGGATCTGGAGCGAGGGCGGATAGCTTCCACGAAGCGGTCACAGAAATCACAACCGAGGATGACCGGTGCAGCAAGAGAATCGCATACGATGAAGTCCAACTTCACCACGTAGGTGCCTAGTCTTAGTACCAGAGGAATTGTTCCAAGAGTCTGGAGCGGGTTGTTATTAGCGTCCGCCATATCCAGACTTGGACCAATGCGAATGCATTTCGGCATGGCGGGTGGAATAATCCCGATATTGATCAGGTTCGGAGCGGCACCTGTATCCAGGACAGATAACTAACGAACCATGAACTGGTTAGAGAGACCGAGGTCACTATAAACTTTATAGTTCCTCTTGGCCATTACCAAAACTCGATCCGGGATGCCGAGGTTACGGGACCGTATCCACGGACGACGCAGAGCCACTAAGTGGTCCGAGCTCACGTCTTCTTGAGCCAGTTTCCTCGTAAGGATTTTGGCAGGGGAGCGAAGCGGTGGCGCCTCAGGCGTATTCAACTTCGGCTTGGAAGACACCCCTCCCGTGGGGGAGACTCCCAAGATTAGTTTTTCGGGACCGAATCGACCGCTGGGTGCGGCTGAGCCCGTTCCGAAAGGTTAGGGTTGTTACCGTTCGCGGTTTTCGCGGCTTCTCGAGCTTGAGCATTGTGGACCGCAGCCTTTGCGTCTTCATACGAATTACTCGGGACACGAGCCTTATGCTCCGGTGGGAGATTCTCATAATTTCCCACGATCTTCCACATCTCGCGAATGGGGAGGGTACACTGCGACGCAGTATGACCTTCAAAGTAACAAATGTAGCAAATCAGCGGGGCTGAACGTGTTCCGGTGGCGTGGGACATCATTCCGCGGTGCTGAGGGTGTTGTGGTTGGAATGCTAGTTGCTTCGGGTTGGACCATCCCGGGCGGGAGTGTCTTGTGGCGCTCGACGCGTAGGCTAGCGGGGGTGGGGGAACCCGACCGGGGTTTGCGTAAAAGGCCGGATCTACCACGGGGGGTGTAACCGTGGACGGCAGTTCCGAGGTTGCCAACGACTGTTCAAGACTGCCAAGATACTGGATGTTATCCGCAAATCCGGAAGGTGGTCCCGGGTTAGGGAGAGATGCCGAGGAAGCCTCGTTCTCGACGAAGAGAGCCTTCGACGACCGACGCCTCGGGTCTCTCGCTCTGAGGGTGTCACCCTCAGCCTGCGCGTACTGGACCAGTTCCAGATACGTCGCCTTGCGCTTCTCTTCCCTGTAGCGGGACACCAGTGCCCTGATACCAGGATCTAAACCATCCACCAGCATGGAGCAACGCTCAAAAGCGGTAAACACATTTCCACAACGATGAAACGCTTTATTCAAGCGAGTTGAATACGACGTTTCCGTTTCACCAGGCTTCTGTTTCGTATCGCGAACCGCCACGATGGCTTGACTGATTGCAGTTCCCGTCGCGTACGACCTGAGCAGGTAGTGTACAGCCTCGGGCCAGCACGTAACACCTCCTTCTGAGGCCCTGGACGAACCCCTGACCGAGTTGTACTGATCTTCAGCCATTCCTGAAAGAAAGTAGGGCAACGCAACGTATGCCTGCGCCTCACTCATTTCGAGTACGTCTGATTACTGCACAAAGCGGGCCAGAAAATCCAACAAGAGGATCGGATCTTCACCAGAGAACTTCTGCTTAAGCATCGTCACATTCATACGACGTATGAGATCCTTCACCCGACCGGTGTCCCTCGAACTTCGAGTGCCCGAAGAGTCTTCCAATGGGTAATAACGATAGGACAACAGCTTCCTGTAAAGGGGATTCGTCGGTTTCAATTCCTTCAAGCCGAAATGACGGCGACCTTTCTCCCGCGCACGGATTGCTCCATGGGAGGTGTAGGTAGCCCTCGAACTAGGTTCTTCTCCACGACGGCGGCCTCTCCCTTCACGCGATGATCTCGAAGACGAGCTACTCGAACTTGTTTCCGAGTCGAAACTTGACGAAACTTCATAACGATGAACTCTCTTTCCAGGGTGACGGGGGAGGTGACTGGAGCGGTGTTGGGTTGAGATGACCTTCACTTCCTCCTGTCTCGGAGCGTTCAGGGGTTCTCTGAGCAACGCTTCCAGCGTGTCCATACGTCCGGTTACCCCCATCATATGGGTTTTAACTTCCTCCACGAACTCCCGATATCCTTCTACGAAGGCAGCCGGAGTACCCAGACACTCCAGAATGGAATTCACATCAGCTCTCAGGAGACGAATATCTCCCGAATAATCCCGAGCCAGGGAGTCACTCCATCGCCGTTCCAACTCGGTAACTTGCTGCGAGAGGGAGGCGTGGGCCACATTGGCAATGTCGATTCTCGACTCGAGGAGATGGTACTTAGGCGACCCGGGTCTCAGGGGGACAGCCGACGGCGTTTCGACCACCGGAGGTGGCGTAGTGGCCACAGCTGTCACGGCTCGAGGCACCGAGGTTGCCAATGGGATTCCTTGGGATTCCAGACCGACGGCATTGGTAAGTAGTTGTTCCGGAACGGACCTTCGTGATCTCGCCGCGGCGGCGTTCCGTTGCAGACCATTCCTGGGGGAACTCGGAGCTGTGGGCAGCATACTGCAGATAGCCGTCCACGGCTTACTTCACCAGTTCCACGGCTTGGGAATCTCAACAAATGAGCAAAAAGGGATGAAAGGGAAAAGGGGAAGCGGACTTCCGACAGGCCGGATTGAAAGCCAAACCCGTTCTAGGTCGGGAGACCACTTGTGGTGCAATCCCGGTGTCGGAAAGGCACCCAAGGCAGCTCGAAGCCTTGCTCTCTTGAAGAGGTAGGCCCAGCTGGGTAGAGCCCTCCGTGTCCCGTATGACGGGTGTAACTCCGTCGGGAGCCTGGATGTACCTCGGAGGTTTAGAGGTTAGAACGGGCCGGAACCACGGCTGGTCCGGAAGTAGCCTGCGAACAGGGGAACAAAAGAGGGAAAGGGACCACCCGACGGGGGCGTGCGGAAAGCGGGAACAGACCCCGGAGGGGGGTGCCGATACACACACACGAACACGCACCGCGCGGCGGTTAGGGGATATGAGGGGAAGAGATGGTCTCACGGTCTCACGACACACGTCGGTAATATCAATACCCAAAACTGGGGCGGAGATAGGGCCTGTACGGGCGGTCACACGACAACAATGAATACCACGAGTGGTCACAACCCACTGGGTACGACGAGCACGGTCTCCTCGGTGGTGCGAGTCGGGTGAAACTATCGCGCAAGCGGTGTACCTCCGCGAGGAGTTAGACACTTCGCATGGCGAATAGAGTCAGAGCGGAACTCTTGTTCCTTTTCTTGGTGAGCTCGCCGTCGTGCGGCCGACGCTCAAGTACTAGCTCAGTGCAGTACAGTAGGTAGTGCACTAGCCTAAGTAAAACTAACCCCTAAACTACACTAAAATAAGTAGCCGTTTTGGGCCTCCTGGCCGGGGCTGTAGCCACGTGTCCACCACCCTTGCCAGGCAAGTACCACAAAATATGAATGTTCCCATAACCACCCTGGGTAACCCGACCGCTAATTAGCCCGGTAAACGGGGGCTAAAATTCATGCATCCCGCTTCATCGCTCGCCCCGAGTACACCTCAGATATGAGTTTCACCATCGCCCGTACGCGGGAATGTATTGCACTACACTGGGCTCCGTGATCGTGTGCTCAGCAGTTGTTTGTTTTCCGTGTTTCTTAATCATCATCTGGTGTCCAGTGCGACGAGCGGTTGATCCGGGTTACTTTGGGTGATTCCAGGTATCCGGGGACGTGAGCCTGGCGGCTTGAACCAAAGCGGGTGTACTGTCGAGTGGCTTCCCACCGGTCTATTTGGACAGATAACGGTGACGGTCGTTAAGACCTGGTAAGTTCAGCGGATGCATCTGTGGACGGGGTGCCGTGGCGTACTGCGCTGGTGCGGGTGATTGAATTATTTGTTTTGATCCTGACTGCGTGTCGGGATTCTTGGGCTGTTGCGAAGGTATTCCATAACGAGCTTTTGATCTGTGCATCTGACCCTTGGGCGTTTGTGCGGGGAGGCGACGTGGCGTAGGCTGACCTCCTTCTTACGATCAGGCCGCGTGTGACCTTAAGTGGTTGCGCGTTAGCAGCGTACTTTGGTTGCCATAGTAGCTTCAGTTTCGAGGTCGCGCAAGTTCTTGCAAGAGGCCAGAAAGGGTTATACTTGGTGAAGGCATATCTTGGGTCATTAACCATCCTCTGGAAGCCTCGTAGAGAGCGACACATCTTCTCCTTAGACGTAGGAGAGGGAAGACAGAAGAAGACGTCTTGTACCCGGAGCATCTCCGGGGGCCAGGGGTCCTACACCCTAGGGTAGCGGAGGTAGTTTCTCCCGTCAGTGCGCCCGAATTTGAAGTTTTGTTGTTGTTGTTGTCGTTGTTTTTGTTGTTATTGTTGTCGTTGTTGCCATTTTTGTACTACTTAAGTGCCGTAGGTCTTTCATCGCACCTGTGCTGTTTGTTGACATCTACCAAGCATGGATTCATTCGGTGGCATCAAGATTGAAAAGTTGGGCGAGGATAACTTCCATGTATGGAAGCAAAAGGTTGAGTTGCTGCTTGCACTCAAGGACCTCGATGAACATCTTGAATCAACCAGGCCTACGGACGATGACGAGTTGTCAGCATGGAAGAAGAAAGACGCCAAGGCCAGGGCTGTTATTGGTCTCAGCATCAGTGATGAGCATTTGGACCATGCGAGGGATACCGAGAATGCTGCGGAAATGTGGAAAGCCATTTGCGATGTGTTCCAGCGTAAAACGCTGCTCAACCGAATCAATGCAAGACGTGCCTTCTACACAGCCAAGATGCGAGATGATGAGAAAATGTTACACTTCATCAATCGTTTTCGTCATCTTGCATCGGATCTGAAGAGCATGGACGTAGTGGTTGAGGAAGAAGACATCGCTATGGCAATCCTATGTGGGCTACCAGACCGCTTCAAACACCTCATTGTCGCTATTGACACCACGATTGGTGATCGTAAACTCGATTTAGAGTTTGTGAAGAGTCGTTTGCTGCAAGAGGAACAGCGAATGAACGATCGTTCCAAGGAGGACTCCGGAAGTGACACGGCTTTGGTCGGTGCGCAGTCACGAAAGAAGTCCATGGTGTGCTACTACTGTGGTAAGAAGGGGCATATCCAGAGAAACTGTTTCAAGAGACAACGTGACGAAGCTAGCAAAGAGCAGAGTGCTGCCGCAAACCCAGCTGTGCAGACCGATCTCGGCAACGAGAAACGAGGATGTGACAGTGACTCTGACTTTGTTTGTCTCATTGCCACAGGTTCTGTGGAAGAAAGTATCAGTGACTGGATCATTGACTCTGGTGCCACCGCCCATATGACGTATGACGAGTCCATGTTTGACAGTTATAGCAAAAGAGAGTCTGCCGGTGTGAGTATCGGCAATGACTCGAAGCTGGAGTCTCTTGGTCATGGCAGTGTCCACCTCGATCTCGCTGTTGAAGGGCGTAAGAGCAAGTGCCGGTTGGGTGAACTAGTGCACGTACCGAATTTAAGGTATCATCTGCTGTCAGTATCTGCGATGTGTGACCTCGGTGCGCGAGTGGTGTTTGACAAAACCAAAGTATGTGTATACAAAGGCAACACCATGATCGCCCAGGGCCGTCGCATCAAAGGACTGTACTACCTATGTACCGCGATTGAAGTACCAGAAGACATGGAAAACGCACTTGTGACTGACCTGTCACTATGGCATGCTCGAATGGCTCATGCGAATGTGGATGGTATCAAACATATGGCTCGTAACGGTGTTGTGTCAGGGCTGAATGTGGACTTGAATCAATCGATGGATGTGTGTGACTCTTGTGTAGTGGGAAAATCTACACGTGCTCCAACTCCCAAGCAAGGGGGGGAACGGGCTTTGCACCCATTGGACCTAGTGCATTCGGACATTTGTGGTCCAATCCAAGTAGGTTCCTTGGGAGGTTCACGCTACTTCGTCACATTCATCGATGATCACTCCCGTTTTTGCTTCTTGTACATGCTCAAGACCAAGGATGAGGTGTTCCACGTGTTCGTGAAGTGGCTCAAGATGGTTCAAAATCAGAGTGACCGACATATGAAAACCATCACCGCACGTGAGTCTGCGCTACATGCGTTACGCGCAGACAATGCTGGTGAATATGTGTCAAAGAAGTTTTCACAAGAGCTTGAACGTCACGGTATTGAACATCAGCGAACGGTGCCTTACAATCCACATCAGAATGGTCTGGCCGAACGGTTCAACCGAACACTCATGGACTTGGTGAGATCGATGCTGCATCACAAGAAACTGCCAAAGAGCTTCTGGGCTGAAGCATTGAACGTTGCAGTGTATGTGCGCAATCGAGTCACCTGCAAGGCCCTTCCGAGTGACGTGACACCACTCGAGATGTGGAGTGGATATGAACCTGACTTGAGCAACCTGCGTGTGTTCGGTAGCCGGTGCTGGTACAAAGTGGTGGACCACAAGCTGAAGAAGCTGGAGCAACGTGCCGTGGAGGCGATCTTTATTGGATACACATCTGGATCGAACGGTTATAAACTGTGGGATGCGCAAAAGAAGAAGGTGGTTGTGTCGAGAGATGTGAGGTTTGACGAATTTAGTGGTTCAGATCAAGGTACTGACCACGTTGATGATGACGACTGTGCTGAGATCGACATCTCAGACTAGCCGAAATCAAACATCACCTCCACCTCTACTACACCCACCGATGCTGCCCAAGTTGAACCCGCTGCACCAGATACTCCACCAGAAGAAGCTTCAGGCAGTGGCCACGATGAGCTCACAGCTGAGACAGAAGTTGAGCCAGACGTACCAGATCCACAACCACTTCGGGGATCCACTCGTGAGCGTAGAGCGCCTACCTCGTGGTGGCGCGGAACTGCCCTACTCACTGCCAGTGATGACATCCCATCCTCATACTCGGATGCGGTGTCACGTCCTGATTCAAAAGCGTGGACCAAGGCCATGAACAGTGAGTACGAGTCTCTGATGGAGCATGACACATGGGAGTTAGTGCCAAGGCCAGCTGACAACAACGTAATATCATCCAAGTGGGTATTTGTGCAAAAATATGAGGCTGGCGACAACGATGAACCGACAGTGAGGTACAAGGCTCGTGTGGTGGCTCGAGGGTTTCTGCAGATCGAAGGTGTAGACTTCTCCGAGACGTATGCACCAGTGGTCAAATACACATCCATTAGAATGATTCTGTCCATTGTAGCCGTGCAGAACTATCATCTGCACCAGATGGATGTGAAGACTGCATTTTTGAATGGCGACCTGGAAGAGACTGTGTACATTGAGCAGCCGGACGGATTCATCAAACCTGGGAACGAGGACTTGGTATGCATTCTCAAGAAAGCCATCTATGGGCTACCACAGGCATCAAGGCAGTGGTTTGCAAAGATGTACTTGTTCCTCGTGGGTTGGATGGGTCTGAAGCCAAACGTTGCAGACGAGTGCGTCTACACCGGAGAGTTACTGGGAGCGCTTGTGATCATTGCTCTTTATGTGGACGACTTGCTCATTGCGAGTCCAAGTATGGAGAAAATGAATCGCGTAAAGCGTGAACTGTCAAAACGTTTTCAGATGAAGGATCTCTGTGAAGCGCGCATGGTACTTGGGTTCGAGATCCATCGTGATCGATCCAAAAGACTGCTGTACCTGACCCAGTCTGCATACATGCGTAAGGTCTTAGCACGTTTTGGCATGTTGCAGTGCAAACCAATGGACACTCCCATGGACTCCGGTGTTGACCTCACTAAGGTAGAAGAGCCTCTGACGAACATCCCGTATCGCCAGGTGATCGGTTGTCTGATGTATCTCTCTGTTGGCACTCGACCGGACATTTCGTTTGCAGTGTCCAAGCTAGCCAAGTATGTCGAGAAACCTGGAGAGACTCATTGGAAAGCGGTCAAGCGTGTTCTGCGTTACCTCAATGGCACTCGCTCCCTCGGAGTTACTTATGGCACCACGACTGATACTCAGCTGTATGGATACGTAGACTCTGACTGGGCAGGTGATACGTCCAACCGCAAGTCCACCAGTGGGTATGTGTTCATGATGTGCGGTGCTCCTGTGTCTTGGAGCTCGCGCCAACAGGAAGTAGTTGCATTGTCTAGCGCTGAGGCTGAGTATGTGAGTCTGTGCAGTGGGACGAAGGAAGTGATCTGGCTGAGACGACTGTGGAGTGGCATTGGCAACGCAAGTGGACTACACGTGGATGAGTCAGTGACGCTAATGGTTGAGCCCACAACTATGTACGTGGACAACCAAGGTTGCATCGACCTTGCTCGAAATGGAGTTGTGAACAAGCGTACTAAGCACATTGATATTCGCTTTCACTTCACCAGAGAGGCTCTATGCGACAAAGCCGTCCAGTTGCAGTACTGTTCCACGGAAGACATGGTTGCCGATATGCTGACTAAAGCGCTCGGTCGAGTTAAGCTGGCAAGGTTCCGCTGTGACTGTGGCTTGCTCCCCTTAGACCTTTGAAGTCAGTGACAGAGGGGGGGTGTTGGCAGTAGTAACTGTGCTGTCACTGAAAACCAAATGTTCCGGGGAGCATGGGCTGTTTTAGAGGGTACCTCTGCAAAAGCGCATATGCGCGTGTGCGCGAACCCAACGTGAAACTGGCTTCTGATTGGCTACTGCAAATGTACATATGCAACGTGGTGCGTACAAGTGGTATGGCATAACTGGATCGGTTGGACACACCCACGTGTCCAGCTACTACAGTGCTCACAGTGTACGTTGTGTGCAGGGGATACTGGTGAAGTGGTTGACAGCTGGTACAAGTGGTACAGCAGTGGTTGGTACAATGGTAAGGTGCGCATGCACTGTCAACAGGTTTACACATGCACGGGTATATTGATGACGTGGGTGTTGTGTGCATTGCCACATGATGACATGGCACTAACACCACAGGTTAGGTGCCGACTTACCGTGACGTGTTGACTTACCGTGATGTGTTGGCATGTGCTGGCGTGTGTTGGAGTCGTGAATTTGTGCCTTGTCATGGTCATGTGTATGCACGTAACTATTACGGAACGTTGGTGCGTTGGTGTGCGTTGATGTAATGAGGTTGTGCTGAGCTGGCTATGTCATGTTAGATGATGATTGGTAGTATTGAGTGTCCCTGCTTAGTGGTTTAGGTTTTACTTGTAGTTGGTGTTCCCGCGCAATTCGAATTTAGAGTGTTACATAAGATGTGCCTGAAGGACCTCCAGGTAAATCCAAGCTAGAGCTGGCGAACTTCCCTTCCATCCCCTCAACTTCCTTTCAACTTTCAACACCCGGAACATTTGGTTTTCAGTGACAGCACAGGTACTACTGCCAACAATCTAGTGCCACAATGACACAAGCGTCTGCTTCTAGTGCGACCCAGACACCCTCCCGTATACTTGCAAAGCGCGAAAAGGCATGTGCAATCATCATTTGTGCACTTGGTGATGCCCCACTGCGTGTAGTCATGGATGTGGATGATGCTCCTGGGCGTATGTTGAGAATACTAGATGCACGTTATGCCTTCAACCGAACAGTTTCTCGTATCGCTTTACAGACCCAACTGTTCCGAATGTCGTATAATGGGCAAAATATGTCGGAATTTGTTGACCAGTTTGCCTCTTTATTCTCACAATTAGACCCAATGGGGAAGGATGCTGCCATTCCAGAGTGACATAAGGCTCCAATGCTACTAGCCTCTATCGACCCCAACTGCTCACTAGAGTCAACTGCTGTGGCACTTAGGACTAAGGAGATCTCGGAATTGACGTGGGACTATGTGGCAACTACCCTGATTGATAAGTACAATGCTCGTCAACTTGGTTCTGTCAGTGCCACTCGTGATCATAACTGTAAAAAGAACCGAGGTAAAGATAACTGCCGTTCTAGTAGACGTAACAAATTGTCAAATGGGGGCGAAAATGATGATAATATATCAGATTCCAACTCAGACATTGAGTCCAATGGGCGTGCTTATGCTGTTGCCACCGAAAACGGTTACCATTGCACTTTCTGCGAACACGATGGCCACACGCAGGACCGATACCACATGAATCCTGACAATCTTGACAACCGTTTACCCAAAGTCATCTTGGACCAACTCAAAGCTGGTTCAGGTGACAAGTCTAAACAGTCTGGCAAGTCATCACGAAGAGGATCCAAGATTAAGATCGCTAGAATGGGTGTCGAGAAGTCTACAGTGCTCCCATCTGTGTGTAAGATCATGGATACGTATGTGGACAGTGGTGCCACGTCCCATTTCTTTTGTTCTGCTTCTGCGTTTGTGCCCAACACATTGGTTGACATATCTCCGAGGCGTATTGAACTTGCTGACAATAATAAGGTCACGGCCACACAACAAGGGGATGTTTTACTGCCCTTCGTCGAGGCAAACCTCCGATTGACGGATTTACTACATGTCCCAGATCTTGGATACAACTTAGTGTCTGTTGGTCGTATGGTCGACAAAGGAGCACATTCGCTGTTCGGCGCAAGTCAGGTTCGCTTTACCCACGAAGAGGGGTTTGAAATTGGATGTGTTCAACGATACACGCGCTCTAGGTTGTACACGCTGCCATGTACCATCGAGCACACCGATCACACAAGGCTACTATCCGCAAAAGACCAAGACGTCACAAGGCTGCGGCACCGCCGACTTGCACATATGAACCCACGAGAACTTCAAAAGGTACACGAGCCAGTTGATGGAGTGCCAAAGCTGAAGCAGATGGAGGAGGTATGTCGACCATGCCTACTTGGAAAAGCGCATAAACTTCCGTTTTTGGGGAAGTTCAAACGTTCAAAGGAGATTGGAGACATTGTGCACTCGGACATCATTGGTCCTCTGCTGCCATCGTTTCCAGATCGTTTTCAGTATGCGTCTGCGTTTATCAATGACCGCTCTCGATATACCTTCCTCGGCTTCATGTTGCATAGATCTGAAATTTAGGAAGTGTTTTTGGGTATAAGGCAGAAGCTCCAACAGCTTGGAGGAGCGCATGTGCTTGTTCATAATTTGCACTCAGACAATGCAGAGGATTACATTGCGTTACAAGAAAACGATTCCAATGGTCTGCAGGGAACGTCGTTCTCATCTCCTTATACACCGGAACATAACGCACTTGCCGAGCGCATCAATCGCACCATGGAAGAAGCTGCTCGAGCTTTGCTGATTCAGGCCAACTTGCCAGAATGCCGATGGTCCTATGCACTCAAATATGTTATTTATATTCGCAACAGAGTTCCACACTCTACCACCGGCTCAACCTCATACCTGTTGGTGACTGGTAATAAGCCATCATTGAAGCATGCTAGAGTGTTTGGATGCGCAGCATATGTATTGAAAATGAACCCAGACACCACGTTCGAGTCTCTTGCACTTGAGAGAGTGTACTTGCAGACTCTGGAGCATGGTGTTTACGAGGTTGTGGTCACTGGTGACTATGAGATACCTCGAATTGTGAGGTCCCGGCATGTCACTTTTGATGAATCTACATTCCGTGGTGCCCGATAACCCGTAAACTATATGGATGACGAAAGTGCATCAGACGTTGGCTAAAGTAGCGCTGGGTATGAGAGCTCTAGTGACAGTTCGGATGATTTTTCACTCGATGAATTCGTAGAACTTAGGTCAGACGCAGAAACCGATGCACAGGATGCACCAGACCAACCCACAGAAACTGTGAATGAGGTTCAAACTCCAAGCATTGACAATGCTGCGAGCGATACCAATTCTGGGGAGGACGCTAACGAGGATTCTAGTGATATTGATGAGTCCAATGTTCATCCCGAACCAGAATCTAGATACCCTCGTCGCAGTCGGCGTGCACCACAGCGCTTGTGGAATATGGCTGTTGCCGCTACCTCTCAAGTCGAAGTGACCATAGGTGACGACCCAACACTTCAGGAGGCATTATCTTCAACTCCATCGGAAATATCACAATGGGAGAGCGCCATTGATGAAGAGCTCACATCACTAAAGGACAAAGGTACTTGGGTTCCAGATGACTCACCGCAGTCACAGCTTTAGCCTACACATGTCATTCTCAAAGTGAACCGTGATGCAGACGCCTCAGTGGACCGATTCCGAGCTCGAATCGTAGCAGGAGGAAACCACCAGACATATGGCCTGGATTACATGGAGACGTATGCACCGGTTGTATATTTCAACTTGGTTCGCGTGTTCTTGTACCTTATGCTGTGCATGCAAATATATGCCGCACAGGTTGAAATCAAGACCGCGTTCCTCAATGGTGCCCTAAAGGAAGACGTTTGGGTAATGTCTCCACGTGGTATACCTGGTTTGAATTCGCGTTGTCTTAAACTGCTAAAGGCCATATATGGACTGAAACAGGCTCACCTTGCGTGGCACACCAAGTTCAATACTGATATTAAAGGATTAGGATTAGAAGAAATGCCTAGTGCACCATGTTTGTTTCGACGGAAGTTGAACAGTAACATCTATGCGTACATCCTGTCATACGTGGAAGACCAGCTCATCTTTACGCCAAGTGCTGAAGAATGGTACCGAATCTTGGAGGAGCTCAAAACATTGTATGACCTGAGGGTTGAGGATCGTGTCAGACTCCACCTCGGTGTTGAGTTTAACTGGAACATGTACTCCAATGGGCAGTTGCTGGGTTTAAAACTCTCACAACCCATATATACCGAAGGGATACTGCACAGGTTTGGACTGCAGAATTTGAAACCAGCACCAAGCCCTATGGTGGAATCCTTCTTTACTTCACTTGATGTGGAGGAGGACAAATCACCTTGTGATGTTCAATTGTATCAGCAGATGATCGGGTCTCTGCTGTACTTGGCATTACGTACACGTTTGGACAATTTGGCTCCTGTTCTTATACTGGCGCGCTTCCAGAATGCTCCTACTGCATACTGCCATCGAGCAGCCAAAGGTGTGTTAGGATACCTACGTGGTACTGGTCATCATGGTTTAGTGTACTGGCATGGACATATATGTTTAAATGCTTTTGTAGACTCTGATTTCGTGGGTGATACCACAGATCACAAGTCTTTATCTGGGTATTTGATTAAACTTGGCTCCAGCTCATGTTTCTTTGATGCTCGTAAACAATGCTCACTTGCACTGTCTACTGGTGAGGCCGAGTACTATGCATTGGTAATGGCGGCTCAAGGGATACTTTGGATATCACGTGTGCTGAGGGAGTGTGGAATAGCAGTTGATAACAGTGTTCCAATCCTTTCGGACTACCAATGTGCTATTGAATGGGCTGTTGGTGAACGTTGCCTTTCTGGTCGTGCGAAGCATATAGATGTCAAGGTACACTTCATGAGGCAACTGGTCAAGGACAAAGTCATACCTGTGATGTATGTTGCCAGTGAAAACAATGACGCAGACATCCTCACCAAGCCACTTAGCCCTGTGGCTGCACGATTGATATTGGAACGAGTGGGACTTCACCGGGAACTCGAGCAAGAGTGCTGATGTTGGCACATGGTCGAATGCCTAGAAGCCCTAGGACTTCATGTTAGACTGCTTGGAAACAAAGTTGCATATAACGATGGGCACTTTTGAGCACCTCCGTTGCAAAAGCGCATATGCACGTGTGCTCGAACCCAACGTGAAACGGGCTTATGATTGGCTACTGCATTTGCCCATATGCATTACGTGGTTTACAAGTGGTATACATTGTATGGGTCGTAGGCACAGCATGGGCCACTTGGCATAATGTGAATGGACAACGTACATGAGATTCTGTATGGCTACAATGGTTTACAGGGAAATCACGTTGTGGCAGACGTGTGAGTGTGTGTGCCAGCACGTGAACCGCACGCAATGGACTTAGGTTATCGATATGGATACAGTGTCATGTGAAATTGTGCATTATCATCGTCATGATGACGCAAGTAAGTCATTATACAGGGCTGTGACATGCTGGCATATTGTTGTCATGGTTGTTTGACATACCGTGCTTCGTTGGCATGTGCTCGAATAATGTTATGCATGGTTTTAGTTAACTGTCAGCAGTTTGTGCAACCCTTATTGTGTTTTGTTTGAATATGATTGGTAGTACTGGCTGTCCGCACTTAGTGGTTAGGGTTTTTCTTGTAGCTGTAGTGCACTCTAGTGGTGCTATATAAGTTGCAGATGTTGCATCTCCAAGTAAATTACCCCAAGGCTGACAACCTGCACTCTTGTTTTTACTTCTTTCTTTCTTTCTCATTTCAGTCGAAGCCCAACTTCATCTATCACCGTCATTTATCATCATCAGAGGTAGTCTCTTCTGTCAGTGCGCCCGCTTTTACGAAGTTTCATCTTTTATTTTCTTTTCTGAGTGTGCTGTACTGCTGCTCCTGAGTATACTCTGGGCGTAGAGTACCCGAACTCGGCCTGTGATTCGCATACGGGACTCGTCCCATTGAGCGTTCAGACTTTGTCACACGGTCTCCGCTGGCATCCTAGCTGTTGATTGTCGAAAAATCTCCACTCCAGTATCTCTTTCTTAGTGTGACATCAGCTACATTTCAGCGGCTGTACCGCGATCATTCTCTTCAATCCCAGCTGATCGTCGATTCAAGGCATCGAGTCCCTCATTCTGCTACATTTCTATTATTTACTTTGGTATTTGAACTCCTTCTGGAACAATGTCTGACTCCGAAGTTGAGTCCGAAACCACCTCTGGTGTGAAGATCCCTCGCTTCCATGGTAAACGTGGTGAGGATTATACGTTATGGCGACATCGTCTACGAGCTGCATGTCGCATCAAAGGAGTATGGAATGTCGTAATGTCAGGTTCGGAGGGGTCACACAGTGCTACCACGACGCAGGCGTCGGGCTCAAGCGCTCCGCAGACCACTCCCCATGTACTTGCCAAACGAGAAAAGGCATGCGCAATCATAATATGCCCACTTGGAGATGCTCCTCTGCGTGTGGTAATAGATTTCGATGATGACCTTGGGCATATGCTCCAACTTCTTGATGCGAGGTATGGATCTAACAGGACAATGTCACGTATTGCTTTACAGACCCAGCTATTCCGAATGTCGTATAATGGTCAGGATATGTCGCACTATGTCGACCAGTTTGCGTCCCTATTCTCGCAGCAAGACCGAATGGGGAAGGATGCTGCCATTCCCGAATCCCACAAGGCGCCAATGCTGTTAGCCTAAATTGATCCCAATTCCTCACTGGATTCAACGGCTGCGGCACTTCGGACAAAGGATATTTCGGAATTGACATGGGACTACGTGGCCATAACCCTCATAGACGAATACAATGCTCGCCAAATTGATTCAGCCGGTTCTGCTCACAGTCGCAAACCGCATGAAGAGCAGAAGTGAGAGCAGTAGCCGTTCAAGTGGACACACCACATCGTCAAATATTTACGACATTGATGGAAGTACATCAGATCCCAACTCAAATAATGACTACAACGGGCGCGCTTATGCTATTGCAGGCAAAATTAGTTATCATTGCAGCTTCTGTTACAGAGATGGTCACACGCAGGACCGATGTCACATCAATCCTGACAATCCAGACAATCACCTGCCTAAAGCTATCCTGGAGAAACTAAAAACTAGTTCCAGTCACAAACACAAGCACTCCGGACAGTCATCACGAAATGATTCTAAGATTGAGATCACTGCACTGTCTGCTGAAAAGTCTGCAGTGATGCCCCCTGCGTCTACTGCCGTAGACACCTACGCAGACAATGGTGCCACATCCCACTTCTTCACTTGTGCTTCTGCGTTCGTCCCGAACACATTGGTTGACATACAGCAAAGGACGATTAAGGTCGCTGACAACACTACAGTCTGTGCTACACAGAAAGGGGATGTAATACTCCCTTTTTTGGAGGCTAACCTCAGTTTGACCGATGTACTTCTAGTCCCGGATCTTGGATACAATTTGGTTTCTGTAGGTCGTATGGCCGATAAAGGCATTCAGTCCTTTTTCTGTGCGAATGAGGTTTGTGTTATACACGAACATGGGTTAGAGATTGGATGTAGGCAACGTCACATGTGCTCTCGTTTGTACACTCTGCCATATCCAATTGAGCATAACGACTTCTTTTCGCATAGCTATGGTGTTAGTGCAGTTTTTCCTGATGTTGGGCAAAATGTCGCGCAGGTTGGAGGAGCGCACGTGTTTCTTCAGAATGTTGGAGGAGCGCACGTGCATACTCAGAATTTGCATGCAAACAATGCCGAAAAGTACATTGCTCTCCATGAACCAACCATGAATGGTCTGCAGGGAATGATATTCTCACCTCCCTACACCCCAGACCATAATGCCATTGCCGAGTGCATCAATCGCAGAATGGAAGAATCTGCTCGAGCTTTGCTGATTCAGGCACACTGGCAAGAATTCCTATGGCCGTATGCATTGAAAGATGATATTTGTATATGCGATAAATCTCTCCACTCTACCACAGGTCTGAATCTATACCTTTTGGTGGGTGGTGGTAAGCCGTCGTTGAAGTGTGCTAAAGCGTTTGGATACGCAGCATATATGTTGAAAATGAACCCAGACACCAAGTTCGAGTCTCGTGCACTTGAGGGAATGTACTTGCAGACTCTGGAGCATGGTGCTTCCCAGGCACTCGAGGAGGAGTGTTGATGTTAGCACATGTTCGAGTGCCTGGTATTCCTGGGACAACATGGTGCAGCACTTGGAAACAAAGCTTCATATACCGGAGGGCTGGTTTTGAGAGCTGCTTTTCAAAAGCGCATATGCGTGTGTTCTCAAACCCAACGTGAAACGGGCATATGATTGGCTACTGCATATACTCATATGCAATGCATTGGTTACAAGTGTTGTGCATCGTATGGGTCATGGGCATGGAACTGGCCACTTGGCATAAGGTGAATGGGCATTGTACTTAGGAATATGTGTGGCTACATCTGGTGTACAGGTACATGCAGGTGTTGCATATGTGCAGTTGTGCAAGTAAGCATGTGCCATGCACGCAACACACCTACGGTTTGTACATGGATGTGGTGGCATGTGAATTTGTGCTTTGTCATAGTCATGATGATGCAAGTAAGTGTTTACACAGTGCTGTCACATGCTGGCACATTGTTGGCATGTCTGGTTCACTTGTTGCGCATTGTTGGCTGCTTGGTTCACTTGGTGTGCGTTGTTGTAATGTGTTGTTATGATGTTATGCATGGTTGTACTTAGCTGTAATCAGTGTGTGCAACCCTTATTGTGTTATGTTTGATTATGATTGGAAGTATTGGATGTCCCTACTTAGTGGTGTAGGGTTTTTTTGTAGTTTTAGTGCGAACTAAAGGTGCTTTATAAGACTTTGAAGTCGCAGTACCAAGCAAACTCGCCCGGAAGCCTGGCAACCTTCACTCTTTATTTTCTTTTTCTACCTTTCATTTCCGTCGAAGCCCAACCTCATCTATCAACATCATTTCATATCTTCAGAAGCTACCTCCGCTACCCTAGGGGTTGTACCCCTGGACCCTGGATGCTCTCTCCAGGTGTTAGGTGCGATTTTCTTTGACCTGCCCTACTCCGCACACTTCACGATTAGGGTATTGAAAGAGCGAAAGCTGCAATATATAGACGCTCTTGGCCCACAACTGGTTGATGATAAATGAAGTTGGGCTTCAACAGAAATGAAAAAGAAAGAAAAAAGAAAAACAAAAGTGAAGGTTGTGAGCCCTTGGGTGGTTTACCTGGAGCTGCAATATCTTTAACTTATAAAGCACCACTAATGTGCACTTCAACTACAAGGAAAACCCTAACCACTAAGTGCGGACACCCATTACTTCCAATCATATTCAAACATAACACAATAAGGGTTGCACAAATTGGTGACAGTTCACTGCAACCATGCATAACATTATTCCAGCCGGTCCCAACGAAGCAGGGTAAGTCTAATAACCATAAAAACAATGTTTCAGCATGTCACAGTCGTGTATAATTACTTACTTGCGTCATGATGACCATGACAACGCACAACTTCAGATGAAACTGCATCCATATCGATACGCTAAGTCTTTTGTGTACCGTGAACGTGCCAGCACACAATCACACGTCTGCAACACCGTGATGTACCTGTAAACCAGATGTAGCCACACAGAATCTCATGTACGTCGTCCACTCACATAATGCCAAGTGGCCCAGGCTGTACCCACGACCCATACAATGTACACCACTTTTAAAGCACGTAGTGCATAGGGGCAAATGTAGTAGCCAATAATAGGCCCGGTTCACATTGGGCTCGAGCACACTCGCATATACGCTTTTGTACAGGGGGTGCTCAAAAATGCCCATCGTTATATGCAACTCTATTTCCAAGTAGTCTACCATCATTTCATAGGGCTACAAGGCACTCAACCATGTGCCCACATGAACATTCCTCCTCGAGTTCTTGGTGAAGTCCCGCTCGTTGCAATATCAATCGCGCAGCCACAGGACTAAGTGGTGTTGTGAGGATGTCTGCCTCATTGTCTTCACTGGCAACATACTTCAAATATATAACTGTGTCCTTGACCAGGTGCCTAATGAAGTGCCCCCTGACATCTTTATGCTCCGCACAGCCTTTGGTCCTTGAGAAGTGCAACATTCACCAAGAGCCCACTCAATAGCACATTGTTTGTCTGAGAGTATTGGGACACTGTTATCAACTGCAATACCACACTCTCTGACAACACGTGATATCCAAAGTATGTCCTGAGCCACCTTTACCAATGCATATTACTCGGCCTCACCAGTAGAAAGTGCAAATGAGCATTGCTTACGAGCACCAAAGAAACATGAGGTGGAGCCAAGTTTTTTCAAACAACCAGACAAAGACTGGCGATCTGTGGTATTACCCGCGAAATCAGAGTCTACAAAAGCATTTAAATGTAGACTATCATGCCTGTGCACCAAACCATGATCACTAGTACCACGTAGGTATCGTAACACACGACGTTTGGCTGCTCGATGGTAGTATGCAGTAGAAGAATTCTGGAAGCGCGCCAGTATAAGAACAGGAGCCGGTATGTCTAAACACATACGTAATGCCAATTACAGCAGAAACCCGATCATCTGCTAATACAATTGAACATCATGAGGTGACTTTCAGCCTGCTTGAGGCCATACATGGCCTTAAGCAGTTTGTAATATCGTGGCCTCAGCCTATAAATACCACGTGGAGACATTACCTAAACGTCTTTCTTCAGGTGACCATTGAGTAACGCTTTCTTAATGGCAACCTGTGCGATATACATTTGCATGCATTGCATAATGTACAGGAACATGCGAACCAAGTTGAAATATAGAACTGGCGCATAGGTCTCTATGTAATCCTCACCATATGTCTGGTGGTTTCCTTCTGTTGCGAGACGAGCTCAGAATTGGTCAACTGTGGCATTTGCATCACTTTTATCTTAAGAATCACATGCATAGGTAACGGCTGTGGCTGCAGAGAGTCATCTGGAATCCAAGTACCTTTGTCATTTAGTGACGCGAGTTCTTCATCAATAGCACTCTCTCATTCCGCTTTTCATGATGGAGTTGAAAAGAATGGCTAGTGAAGTGTTGGGTCGTCACTGGTGGTCACCTCAACTTGACAAGTGACAGCCCCAGCGATATGCCACCAACGTTGTGGTGTATGCTGATTGCATTGAGGGTACTTGGAGCCTAGTCCAGGCTGAACACTCGACTCACCAAGATCACTAGAGTCATTGTGCTGTCCTCCCCATACCCATGTAACTATCAGCACTGTCTCAAGTTAAAATTTCAACATCATTCACAGTTTCTGTGGGAAGCTCCGCTCCATCTGGTGTAGCAGTTTCTTGGCCAGATCTAAGCTCTCTAAAGTGATCAAGTGAACACTCGTCCGAACTGTCACTACAACTTTCGTACTCAGCGCTACTATAGTTCACGTCTGATGCACTTTAGTCATCCATTGTAATTTGTGAAATATGATGCCCGAGGGAATGTAGATTCCTCAAAAGTGACATGGCGGGACCTCACAATTCTAGCAAGCTCACAGTCATCAGTGATCTGAAAATCGTAAAATCCATGCTCTAGAGTCTGCAAGTTAACTTCTTCAAGTGCTTAAGACTCGAAATTAGTGTCCAAGCTCATTTTCAATACATAGGCCACGCATCCAAGCACTCTAACGTACTTCAAAGACGGCTTATTACTAGTCACTAACAGGTACGGTTTCAAGCCATTAGAGGAGTGGGGAACTCTATTGCTAACATATATAACATAATTTAATGCATATGGCCCTAAGCATTCTGGCAGATTGACCTGAATCAACAAAGCTTGATCCGCTTCTTCCATAGTGCGATGGGTGCGCTCGGCAGTGGCGTTATGTTCCAGGGTATAGGGAGGTGAGAATGACGTTCCCTGCAAATCGTTGGCAGGGTTTTTATGTAATGCAATGTACTTTTGCGCATTCTCCAAGTGCCAATTCCGAACAAGAACATGGGCTCCTCCAAGCCGCTTGAGCGTCTGCCTTATCCGCACAAATACATCACCAAGTTCAGATCTATAAAACGTGAAGCCAAGCTGAGCATACCGAGACCGGTTACCGATGAACGCACACGCATATGGGAAATGATTAGAAAAGAATGGGGGCGAAGGACCAAGGATGTCCGAGTGTACAATGTATCCAACCTCTTTTGCTCGTTTATAATTTCCCAAAGACAGAAGTTGATGCGCCTTGTCCATTTGACATGACCGACATATGTCCTCCATATGCTTTAGCTTTGGGACTCCATCACCTTTCTCTTGTTCCTTTTGAAGGTCTTGTGGGTTCATATGTGCAATACAGTGGTGCTACAGCGTGCTTAGTTCTAAGTCTCTAGCAGATGTGCGCATTTTGTGATCAGTATGCTCCATTGGAAGTGGGAGCGTGTAAAACCTAGAGTGCATGTCTTGTTGAACATATCCAATTTCAAACTCTTCTTCGTTTGTAAGGCGAACCTCACTTGCACCTGAGCATGGATTGAATGCCTTTATCGCACATACGACTAACAGACACCATGTTGTATCCAGGATCTGGTAAGAGCAGTACGTCTGTCAATCGCAGGTTAGCCTCCATGAAGGGCAGTACAGAATCTCTTTGCTGAGTGGCGGTAACCGTGGTGTTGTCGGCATGCTCAATAGACCTCAGAGATACATCAACCAATGTGTTGGGTACAAACGCAGGTGCAGAAAAAAAGAACTGGGACGTTGCTCCGCTATCAGCGTAGGTATCCAATCTATTACCCCCAGATGGGAGCACCGTAGACTTCTCGACACCCATTCCGGCGATCTCAATCTTGGATCCTCTTCTTACGGCTTTCTCAGATCGTTTGGAATTGTCAGCGGAACTAGCTTTGAGTTGGTCCGAACTGAATTTCGGGAAACGGTTCTCCGGATTGTCGGGGTTCACGTGGTATGGGTCCTGTATATGACCGTCGTGGTCGCAGAAGGTGCTATGATAACCGTTTGTGCTCGCAACCGCATAAGTACGCACATTGTATTCGAAATTGGAGTTGCAATCTGATGCGTGAACATCATTGTCGTCCGCATTTGACATTCTGTTGCGTCCGAAATGACGGCCGTTGCCCTTAACTCGGTTCTTTTTGCACTTATGACCATGACTGAAATAGGCAGAACCAATTTGACGAGCGTTGTACTCGTCAGACAAGGTAGTTGCGACAGAGTTCCACATTATTTCAGAGCTCTCCTTAGTTCTTAGTGCCCCAGCTATGCATGGTTGTAATGAACTGTCACCAGTTTGCGCAACCATTGTTTTGTTACAAGAGAAAACGGCTTTCGGTCACATGGGCCGCTCAGCACCGCTACCAAAAGGTTGCATAAGGTATCTGCACATATCTTGGTTTAAGCATAAACTAAACTACGTCAATCTAATGAAGCCCCTCTACAAAGTCTACTGATTTTTGTTAAACCTGTTTTTTGATCCGTACCACCATTGGATGCAAATTTTGCGCATTTCGGGGCCCGTCTTTTTCACTACGAAGCAGTACCACATCATCGAATGTTCTCACACGCTAAAGTCCAACATAGACCTGACCCGGTGAAAAACCCTTTGTTCTAAAGTCAATTATCTTTTTCTTCAGCGTTTGTCATTGTGCTTTATGCATATTTGTTGCAAATGGCAATCTAATGGGAACCTGCCGACGTATGATTTTCAAATCTGCAAACTGAAAGACGGAGGCAATGTGGTGCAGCCAAAAGCCTTGTTGAATTTCCATATAATCGTCAATGCCGGAAAGTCGAATCACTCTGCGAGAAATACTGGTGACGACAAACATATTTCCATGCAGCAAGTGCGGATGAAGTACATTTCGAATCACGATAACAGGCACACCCAACTTCAGGTTCATATGATGGTGCGGGACTCCATTTGGAGGATAGTCATACGACAATTCAGGTCCAATGGTATTATTTGTATGAACGCATGCACCGCTTGCACATCGACTGGGAACGATTGTCGTTGCTGACTTCAAGTCAAACAACCTTCCTGGTAAATACTCCAATGCGTTCTGGTTATGTTCCTCCACTAATTGATTTGTTGGAACAACAATCAATCGGTTGAGCTTGACATCTTCCCTCCTCCGTGTTGTAAATCATATCCAATGCAAATTGTATGCTTCGTGTACATCTGAGGTAGACATGAATGGAAGCCTTGCAGATGCTGCAAACATCCCACGACCAAGACTGAGGAAAGTTTTTGTAAAACATGGATTATCTTGTTAACGAACCTGTTCTGTAATGCAAAGAACTTTAACTCTTCTGTCCCAAAGCCCGCAAGAGTACCATGGAAGCTCCTGTAGGACACTCAATGGAATAACACGAATTGTTTCATCTCTTTCGGATACCCTTCTCGTTCTTGGAATAACTGGAGACAGTTTCATATAGTCGCCAGGCATAACTATGACCATGCCTCCAAATTACCAGCAGAACAGTCTTCCGGAATAGTTCTACTCTCTGCGAACGTGGTACGCACTTGGAAATCGTCCAACATTCTCCACCTTGCCAATATTTGATGTCGTCGATTCCTAATCCAAGCAAACTATGTAAAGTTCTTCCGCCTTCATATAGTGCAGCAGAAATACCTGTCGTGGCTGTTGCCTGCACCAATTGGCCTTCGTGCTCATCAATAGCCTTCAGCAAACATAAAAGATAGGTATTCCCTGTCCCTGCTCGTACTTGTAAGGAGAAAAGGCATCCGTGTTTGTTGATTGTTCCAGACTATGTCATTCTCACTTGTTATTGTACTTCTCTCAGTAGCTTGTCAAAAATGTGATTCTGGCCTTTTTTAGATAATCATATCGCTCATTTAACATTCGTCTGGACCTCGAAGAACAGCTACGACATATTATAGCTTCCTTCTGAGTCAATTGCAGTTTCCTCTCTCTGAGATGAAGTTGTCATAGAGTATGATGAAAGAATAGATCCTTTCTGATAAGCCAACCACCAGTTCTGTCCGAAATCTCACTAATTCTTCAAAAAAATTCTTCTCTTTTTGTGCTCTGCTTCCCTCAGTTATATTTGCAATTAGAGCTCGTTCGTGCTTTTCAATCACAGTTTTAGGATTTAACCATTGTTGAAAGGAAGTGAACACCATGACACGCAGCGCACCAGCAGTAGAATGGTATCCTACTGCCTCATCAAAAGCGGTTTCGTATTCGTCACTATGGATATATATTTCATGACCTACTGCCGCGTTTCTATAAGTTGTGTAAGATTCGCTCCCAACAGGTTTCAGATAATCAAAGGAGCTGAATTCCTAGTTCAGGAACAATATTAGAAGAGCGAAGAGCTTGGGGTTAGCGAGAGAAGCAAATCTAATACGAGTCACAGTTCAATCATTTTCGGATCGTTCACGATCTACATTCGTGAAATTCCTCCCTCCCATTTAGATTCAGACTTTAGTACATAGCTCACTAGCATATGGTATACACGTACAGTTTTGTAGTATGTAATTTGGTCCAAATTCATGTACCGGGAGGGGCGTTTGAAATATCTTTCCAGCAGCGAAGACTTCAGACGTCTAGATAGTCTTATGTTTCGAATCAATACCTGTCGCTCTCTACGGAGATTTATGTCAAGGGCTCGTACAGTTGGATTGATGCCAACACGCCCGAACTCAAAGAAGTTCCTTGGAGCTTCATCCACGCCCACCACTCTCGCTCTCATGTACGCCCTGATCTCATTTTGAAGCATGTCGATCTGTACACCTGATTGGCTTTCCGTTCGACTTGATACAACCAAATCCTGTTCTTTGGTATTCTTGAAAGCATACTTCATCAGGTATACCACAGCGCTGCCGTCTTGGGTTCTTTCAGCATTGCTCCTTATACTCCATTGTGAGATCTGGATTGTATGGAACCACTTTCAAATTTTCTGTTCTTGTTCTTCGAAAGGTTACTCGATTTGTGTGCTCATTTATCATCGTTTCGGCAGCTATTTCTTGTCGATCATGCCCAAGTCGGCACTTCCAGTCAGAGGTACGACCACAGCACTATGGAGATTGTCCGTGCATAGTAAATTACTTCGCCACTTCTCGGAGTTCCTGGTTTTCAGATAGTCACCCCGAGGTAGTTCGGCTTTGATCAAAGTGGTAATGCCCTCAGAATTTTCAATTACGCCCCCCTCCAAAAGCAAAATTATGATGTGGAGTATTTCTCTCTTGGAACTGAAGTTTGGCGGCAATTCCAGTGCAATTTAAGCCAAAGAGCTCTTCTGAACTATTCTGTAGATCGTTCATGAATGAATGTCCATACTGGTTGTCCATTCTTGCAGTGAGAAATGGCCTATCAAAAGGACGGCTTCTGCCTTTCTGTGGAGAAAATGGTCCGGTATTTTCGGTTTCCATACTAACCATTTTCATCTCTTCCCGCCATAGGTTCATTGTGAATTTGGCGAAAAGGGTCAGGGAGCCCATTATAGTGAAAATTGCTTGCACATTCAGTCGTTTTTGTCTCAAGAACACCGGAGAGGTTTTGTGATTACCTGGCAGGACGAGTTTACAGGGAGACCCGAGTTCATCTGTTCTGGTATGGGTTCCACCGCGCAGCTCACCTTCTCCAACCATTCTCATTTGTTCTGTTTCCAAGTAAAAAAGTTTCCAGTCTTCAATGTTTGTGTTAGTACGAAGCAACCTTTTCTGAAGAGAAGTGCCAAAGTTGAACAGCATATTATCAATATACAGTCTTCGCTTAGAGTGTTCTGCCCATTTTAGGCTCCTTTTGCCTGGGCTGTTCACATCTTTGGATGAAATTTATGTTGCCGTATCATACGGGGCATCAATCTCACCGGAAGGGTAGAGCAGTGAAAAATGCAGTTTCTCAGCGTCTATTGAATCGGGCTTCAAGTGCTTGTACTTTATGACTAGACGTCAAAGATTACCGCTTGACATGTGATGGGATTCTTTTCTCCCTACAAGGTGGGCAACTGGGGCTTCCGACCTGAAGAATCCACTTGGCTCAACGACGGAAGCTTTCGTTTTAAGAGGTCTGCCTCGGCTGTCTTCTAGTGAAGATCCTGCACCGAATTTCACCCCGATTCGGGCTTCATGGGCAGCTTGAAAATTCCGGAAAAGTATTCCTTCCTGAACAGCGTCTGCAGAGATGTCCAGAGTACACTTGTTCGCCTTTGATCTCCTCCGAACACTGTAGTCTGGTCTGAAAAAATTTCTATACCTCTGTCGGAAAATGTCTGGTCTTGGTTTCAAGAGATCGCATAACTTCGGAAACAAGTGTTGAATATTCGGGTTACACACCATTTTTCTCGTGAAAGAAGAATAATAATCCCGTGATGTAAGACTGGAGGGACCTTCCGTCCACAAATATTTGTATCGCACGTCCCTGCCTGGAATGGAAAAGAGACACATTGCCTTGAAGTCGAAAAAATGACGGACCTCCACTCCGAACGTACTTCATATACATGAATGTGACAAAGGATACAAATCACACATTTAAGTGTGTTGATAGCGTTTGAAAAGAACGAAAACGATATATTTCTTCAAGTTGCGATTTGATATGCACTCGTGTGAAAAAAAATCCAAGCGATCTAGAGTTTTTATGTGTGCAGCATGTTGCTTCGGTCTCTACATCAAGCAGAACTCCGCCACAATACTTTCACATACGAATACGAAGCACCCACCACGAGTCTCTGAGAAGATATCGAGTTGCTCCATGGCCGTTTGTACCGCACGTCCCACAACACACTGGAAATATGCCAGTGATTATCTGGTACTCCGGATGTGAAGAACTTGGACGTGCAAGGCCTTGACGAATATTTTCTGCCCCTGCATCCCAGAAATACTTTGGTCCATAGTAAATTGCCCTGACGAGGTCTCCAAGGGAACCGCATAAACGTCCTATCTCTTTCTTCTTGAATGCCGGAAGAATGAGAGGAGTTGAAGTAAAATTCTGTAGGTCTATGAAGATCTATAAAATTCTGTGAAGCACGGTTCTAGTTCGAAATTCCACCTGCGCAAGCTCATCTGTTATGTATCGAAGATGCACGGGCTGTGTATTTTCTCTTGGACGACAGTCTGCACTCGATTAGGGTCCACCACGTCGTGATGGCGTTAGATGCGAAGAAGAACTGATGTCAGAATGCAAGAACCGGAAAGAGATGGAGAGATTTGTTGATCACCTTTCGATGGAATATGTACTGCCTCTGCCACATAAATAGAGAACTGGTGCTTTACAATTGTTTCTGGCGTAATATTTACATATAAATACTACCCTCATGGTCTCAAGAGGTTCTTAGCACCAGCAGTAAATTGATACTTTACATACGTAATACTTTACTAGGTAAATATGTATTGCATTTTTATATAGTACTTGTTTGAATCGTCAGTACATATCAAAGACGGTTTTACCTACGTTGCAGCGTATTGTTAATATCTATTTTTGTTAGAGGGTTCTGCGTTTGTAGCACTGTGTGGCATACGTGTGAACGACATAGATTTAAACTTTGTTTTGTTAGAAGGGTATAAATTTGCGTTAGTGCGCAGCTTGCATAGGTGCTACATAGATTGCAACTATTTTTATCAGATCGGTATACGTCTGAAGTACTGCGCAGCCTAAGTATGCAATAAATAGATTGCAACTGTTTTGTTAGAAGGGTATAAGTTTGCATTACTGCGTAGCTTACATGTGAAATATGCACAATATAACTATTTCTGTTCGAAGGGTATTCATATGCAGTACATTGCAGCCTATGTATGCACTAAGTAAACTATCTATAACTAATATTGATAAAAAGGCAACAGTTGGCAGTACTGTACGTAGTTTATTTTGTTGTTTGAATAGAATACATTTCTATCTTAACTACTGTCTAACGTGCCAACGATTTTCTATTTCAAGTAAAATGTAATGTAAACTTGCAGAAAACGTTTCGTCAAGCAGCCACCTATAACGTCTTTCACTTTCTTTGTTTCTTTCTTTCAACTATCATCTAACAATATGGCAGATATGTTCCAAACAGGATTTGGCTACCTACCACTATATTGTTTGCACCACCATAAGAATTTTATTCCACTGCACTTCTGCATATTACTGGAAAACGTGTACCTAGTATATGAAAAATTAGAACACATCGATGTGCAGCGTAGCAATTTTAATTTGCTTGTTTTGGAAGAGATTTTGTGCTCTTCTGGTCTGAAGATCAACATCGTGTACACGAAATTGAAGAACTACTACCTGACTGGACGCAGGAACAAGCTACAGGTGTGTTAGTTGCCAGAAATATTGACGTGTGAGACGGGTTTGACGAGACTGATGAACGTTGGGCTGTCGAGAGTGACAGACCTTACACTTAGGTAAACAACTGGCGCCAGTAGGGCAAATTGTTTGATTGCCAATGGCTAGTCGTTCGAAGGGAAATAAATTTGTGTTAATGCATGAACTTTAAGGGCTCAACTTGGTCGTTATCAGAGCTATCCCTACGTAGGTTATAGACAACAATACTCGGCACCACAAGCGGTCGGGAGCCTTTTTTTTGTCTGATAAGGGTACCCAAGTTTACTTAAATACCAACACTAAGCGACCTTTTGGATTTTCAGGTCAACTGACACGTACTACACAGGCTCGAGATTGAAGTTGTACGTCATACTTGCTGATTATTCAGCAAAATTAGTACATTTTCTCCCTGCTGTACGTCAAAACTAGCAGGCCATAACACAGCGCACTAGAGGATTTACACACCACGAAATTCGTATCGTTTTTCGTAGAAACATATGACATGCAGTACAGGGTGAGAAAAACATGTTGAGATACGAAATTTGTTGTCGTAGATATCAGAAAGATACGAAACTGTTTTTCGTAGCTGTGCTATAAAAAGATGGCAGCTCATTGAATCTTGAAGCGCCGAAATGGGTTCAGATGCGCGCAACACTGTTCAAGATACGGGTACCAGGCTTCAGCCTCGCTAGTCTTAAAATGAAGCCGTTTGCCTCAAATCCATCGAGCGAATAGTCTGTCTGTATGCAACAGAATCAAAATGATACACAGAGTACTACACTGTAAAGCACTCCAAAACAAACTTATTCTTCGCCGCTTATTCCTACAGCTCCAAAACATGACAATCCTGCTAACTCTTTTGACAAAATTGAAGCTGCCTCTGCAGGGTGATCTGCGAAGAAGTTAGGCAAACTCATATTTAATGACTATCACAAAATGCTTCTCTAGAAATGCGTGCGAACAACAGACGCTCACTGGGCTAAACACGGCGACCATGACCGAAAATATGAAGAAGTGCGATCCACGTTTATTGAAAACATTCCTGGTCGCATTTGGAAGTACCAATTTCAACTATCAATCAAAACGTTCCGTGATAAAATGAGGACCATGATGGCTCAACGACGAAAAGAAAACAGAGAAAACACAGCAGCATCAGGTATAGCCGAAGAATGGACTGACTTTGAACGTCTGGTTCATGGGTTAATTGCCGAGAAAGAGGACCATGAAATTTTTACGGTTCAGGAGAGGGAAGCAGCTAACGCAAAAGAACAGAAATTAGTTAAGGCTGGAAAGATTATTCAGAAGATGGCTTTAGAGAGACAACGAAGCAGAGAAGGTACAGCCACCAATTTGGACATAATTGACCATCGACCGCTATCGAATCCAAAGACTAGAAACAAAACAGTGTTCCATGGTGATCAAAGTTGGAATAGGGACGTGCGCGAGCAGTTGGAGGAGAAGCATCGTTTAGACGGACGTAGAATTTCTTTGCAAGAGAAGGAGTTTGAACTTCGTCGCGCGTAGTGGGAAGAGGAAAGGAAGGAAAGAGAATTATCAAGAGACCAAGAAAAGAAAAACAGAGGATTATCAAGAGACCAAAGTAGGAAACAGCTGGAACTGCTTAGTGCTTTAATTACGCAAATCAAGAAGTAATTCTAGCTGTTTAAACTGTCTTTTGCACGGTTTGTTTCGCATGGTACAAGTTGTGGCAGTAATGAGTGGCCTATCTCCCAAGAGCGGGAATGTGGTGTTCTTCTCTCAGTCTTATATGCCACCTTGGGCAGCATGGTATGCAGAATAGCTTGAAATCCCTCCCGCGAGCATTATTCGGTCGAGATCGCTCTGGAGTGAAGTGGACTTCTTTAATGTCGAACTAATTCATTGGAACGGGTTCCGGAAGATTTACTTGACGATGCCGTTGCTTTCTCAAAAGTCTTCGAGGATTATGTTTGTTTCATTCCAGACGGGCTTTCTGAATTTAGCTTTTCCATTAAACGATTCTTGGACGCAAGTGATCTTGGATTACTACAAGACAGTCTGAAGTGACGTATGCTTCGTACTTCATCTTCACCATCAGCATCTTCACTCAAAATATGCATGGCCCCAAGACCAAGATCCTGTTTGAACGGTAAAATCATTTTTAGATCTCTTCCGGGAGCATGGGGTTCCTATTCAAGACCCGTTTTGGATGGACTGAAGAAGCTGGTAGGAATCAACACTGCTGCTTGGCCTTTTACACCGCTAATAACCTGTTGGCGTGGAGGGTTGGTTAACAACGAGAGACCTCGACGCCCAAAAGCCAGACCTTCATTGGTCAGCATATGAAGAAATGCACTGGCCGGACGCCTAGAGGCTGAACTCTCGGTGGAAACCTCCAAATAACGATCATGTTTGATCTCTCTGATAGGACTCAAGTTAGGCTCCTCACTTGGTAAGGTATTTCGACTCATACTTTGATTGTGACGGAGCCGGGTTGAGTCGCTACTGGTTCCAGCATCATTCTGGCCAACAGGATCTGCGCTTGCATCTACAGATAGCTTCTTTCCTCTTGTGCTTCGTCCATGTTAAACAGGAAATCCTTTTGGGAATCATACGCCAAATTTAACTTTTTGTCAGTTTGGAGATGCAAAGCCACATATGCTTCAAACAAACGAAGATGGGTGTTCATTTCTGAAAAGTTGATAAACCGTGAGTCGCCCTTGACCAAACGAACAACTCGCCCACAAAAGTTTCTTAATCGAGTGAGAGTTGGCACTGGTGCGATTGATGATAACACAACCCTGTTATCTTCTCCGTCAGTGAGAAGCCTAGAGAACAGTTTCCATGCCTCTGAAACCCAAACGGACCAGGAACTTGAGAGACAGCCTTGAATAAATTTGACTTCCGCCAGCGCAGCCATAGCGTTAACGAGAAGAAGAGGCACATTTGCTGTTGTCGCCGTAGTGATGACATTATGTATAGTATCAAGCACATCATGGCAATTAATTTCTCTGTCAAGCAACTTGGAGCCAGTTTCCAAGCTCATACCTCTTCTGGCTTCAGCACTAAGAACAAATCGTCGAAAAACGTGGTCGATGCAGGTTCGAGCCCACAGCAGGTGTGATTTCACACTGCCGATCTCATTGCCAGCCACCTCGTAGTACTTACTCGCTACCTCAAATGCAGTAATGGTATGCTCGATAAGCTTCACATTGAAACTCTCTGATTCATTTATAACACTTAAGGCATCACCTTTTCGTTCATATGGATTTGTAGAGGGACAAGACATTTCATATAGTACTTTTCCGCGAAGGTAGTGCAAGCACCCAAGGTCCCAAAACGAGTTTTCATCACAACCCTTGAGAGCTTTGTCCGCCACATCAAAAGCTTCAGCATGGCGCCCACCGTGTGTTAGGGCTCGTAACCGAATAACTATGACATGCATGCTCTTGTGTTTGCTTTGGGGTTCTTCTTCAGAAATCCGATGATTGTCATGCATACCGAAAATGGACAATCTTTGGGCATCACCGGAGGTACAGAATCGGCTTGCATCTTCCAAACAATTGGCTTTCGCCGCTTGCTGAAAATTTCGTTCCATTTCATCCAGAAACTCAAAGCATTTTGATACCGGACTTTCGCAGCGTTGTAGTTTGCCCTTGTGTATTTAGTTTTTGCTCGCAAGACTTCCACGTGAAATCTATCAGAATCAGCTGCCGCCTCTTTCTCTGCTTCAATCCGGAGGATTTCTCGTTGCTCTCCTTCATGCTCTGATCCATCTTAAAATTGGCTATTCGTCGTATGTTGAGTCTCATTTCCAAAGGACAACGCCCTTCCCGTCTTCGGTATTCCAGAATGTTCGCGTACAATTGGTTCACTACATCTCTTTCGTTGGCTTGGTGAACGGCTGTCATCATTAGGAGAGGTCTTCTTAACCACCAGTAGATGCAGAGGCAGCAACAGAGCAAACAGTTTCAGCGAAATTACTTTCCGTTCTTGCGCTTGTATGGGAACAGCAACGGTGGAGTAATGGCGATTGCGCTGCTCTAGGATATTGGCTGACTGTCTCAGTGTGGTATCTAGTGTGGTTGTTAGCGGAGTTTCGAAAAATGAGGCCAGAGCATTTTTACGACTTAAGAACCCATTAACAGGCATGAGCTTCAGCACACTTCCTGGCATTTATCGGCGAAAATTGTTCCACGCCTCCTTTGCCAGTCTCCGATTGTATCTCTGAAGAAGAACGCGCAAGCGTTCCTCGTAGATTAATGCAGAAAACGCTCGAAGAGGAACAATGCTTGCTTGAAATCATCCAGCGTTCGTAAAGATTGAGTGTATTTGTACGCACAGATGTAGAAAGTCGTTCCAAAACTCATTCGTCGGATGCACCGTATAACGAAGGTTAGAAAGTAATTTCAACGCTCTTCTCCAGTCTTTGTCGTTTAGCGCAGCATCTACAACTTTCAAAACAGAAGATCTGTAAACTTGCTTGTCAATGTTGCGTACTCTTTGGGCTTCAACTGCCACCTCTGGAGCAGCAATTCCGTATCTGTGCTTTGAATGAGGTATTATAAGAACCCCATATTCCTGTAAAAGAGCTCCTGCTAATGGGGATGAAGCAATAGATACAGGAGAAACTCGCAGTAAGTTGGAGAAAAAATAATTCGGAAACCCTTGACTGTATTGGAAGTCGTGAATAGACAATAATCCGTCGAGGAGAAATCGTTCTGCAATAGCAGGGTCTCCCTCATACGAGTTGCTATGATGTGCAAGAGCGAAGGAAACGTTTGCATGAATCGATCCAGCTGCGGAAAGAAAAGAAGACCATAGAGATCTTAGCTCACTCATTAGCTCAGAAGAACTAAAACGACGTGTCTCGTCGACAAGAGTTACAGATGCACCCAATTTGCCATTCTCGGGGAGATAAAGAAGTGATAATTCCTTTGTTAGGTCAATTAAGGTTCCATCTACTGGGGAAATACCACATCCAGTGAAGAACAAGCTGGACGCAACATCGGCATGAAGGAATTCTTTCAAGGAACTAGTGCTCGATGACTCTTTAAAGCTGAGTTTCGTTCACCAGTACAAACCACGCATTAGATCCACCACAGTTTGGCGAAGACTTACTGGCACATCATTCTCACTCGGAATACGGCGCGGTTTCAAACTACCTGAGCGCTCATTCAGTGTCTCATTTTCCGCCTCTTGTCGTTGGTTTGCAGCTATGCCGCATCGCTCCAGCGTCAAGGCTGAAACAACAGCATGAACACCACAGTGTGCACGGCTCTCGGCTTGAAACCGTTCACCTGTGGCTTTCGCCGTAGTTGCGACTGTGGCTGCAACGCTTCCGGGAAAAGTACCGGCTCGAGAGAACCACACCGCCTCATTTCCACTCTCTGTGACTACTTCGCAGGAGAATCTCAGAGCGTCAAGCAGAGCATCAAGCATTTGAAGTCTACCAAGACGATCTGCTTCATCACGAGGAGGCGTCTTTTTGGCAACAGTGGTCACCCAAGAAAAAGAATTCAGAATGAGCCTGCGCGTTTGATATTGTTTGGTACGTAAAGGAATTTGAGATCGAACAACTTTCCACACGGCTTTTAGCAGGCGGAGGCCCCATGAAAGAGAAAGAACTTGATTGCCAGAGTTGAAGACGTCAATGTCTTCAATTGGTTCAATGTTAGAGTTGAGGTTACAAACCGCTGAAGGATGCCATTGTGGTGTGACAGGAAGCACGTGCTCTATTCTCTTTGAAAGAATGGGATATTTGCTGCTCACGAATCGGCGGAGCAGGTTCTCGTGTTCACGCTGCCCCATTACCTGCCAGTTGAAAGGTAGAGTGAGCTTGGGATACATTTGGGGAGCAGAAAATGTACTAGCTGCTCCAGCAACTCCCCCTAGGTAGTTACGAAATTTGACCTTCACAAGATTCCCGTGCTGAGGACCGTTAGCCCATCTTCAGATGTGGGGCTGCGATGATCGCCGCATGGGGTCGCTTGCTTGCACATCGGCAGTATCTTGAAAGCTAATGTTTCCCTTTGAAAGATGACCTGGTAGAGGAGTGGCAGACTCCTCCATATTCAATGGAGACAGATCGTTCTCCGAGACAAAAGGAGCATCACCATTAGGGCTTTCATCATTGCACCTTTGAATGGTGATGTTGAGCTCCTTTTCTAGCTGAGCATCGCAGTATTCGACATCCTCATCTCCAAAGTCCCCACAATCCCCCATATTGTAGTCAAACGAAGAGGCGGCGATCCGGCTCGTGCGGGTAAGGGACATGTTATCCGTTTCAATCTCGTTACCTTGCGAAATATTCTTAGTTATCATATCGTATTGTTCATGGAGCTCAGTACCAATTTCCTTAATGCGTGCACGGACTCTCGATGCTGCATTGATTGCATCTGCATACACAACGGCGGTAGCGACCAGACTGGTCAAGCTTAGCATATCGGCTGTGGCAGGAAACGAACGCATTTCGCCAAGGCTGAGAACCGTCGTCCACATGGCCACCACGAGCAAAGGTGGTGAAAATAAGCAGAAGCGCATGAACGGAGTGCCTATTGACCGAACACGAGGAGGCCTAGTGATACCAACCCTTCGCGGAATGCTCTCATTGATGTACTCGCAGTAGAGGAGAACAACCAAAACGTGATCCTGAAGGTCATATGCGAGCTCAGCTTGGACGAACTTGCATTGAAGCTGCCACCATAAACTGGGCTCTTGAGAAGAACTAATATCATTTTTTCGTTCGTGTCGGTTCGACAGTTCCACAGCGTGAGCTATGGCGTGCTTGACAGCTCGACCTGCTTCAGCCATGGCGCCAACCGTCTGATGCAGCAGAGAGTTTTCATACTATAGCTCATAGCAAGCGCCAGTGCAAAGTTTGGGGAACACTTATCAGCCAGATTATGCAATACCTCATGAACAAGCGCAATAGCATCACAAAAGTTAGAAAGATGCTTATGAACTTCAGAAAGCGCCAGCCACAAACAAGCAGATTGTATTCGATCACTTTGCAAGTCGGCGCACTCCCGTTTCCAAAGTATAATGTCCGAAGCCAAATCCAAGTTATGGGAAGCCAGCGCGGCAATGTCATCATCGCGCGCAAGCAGATAGGCGTCCCTTATGCGATGCTCCAGCGCAATGGTGCCTCCCGAATCGCACACGAGCGCATCCAGATGAAAGCGAGTGTTAGCACTTTTGGTGGCGGACAATTGCTTGACGAGCGCGCAACGAGTGGATCAACACGAGAGTCACGCGGAGGACGACGCATGATTTCAGAGTCCTGGTTCTCATAGGCAAGAGAGATGGCTGGCAGAAGATCTGTACCCAAATCGATGCAAAAGATAAGCACTGTGGTCAACAGCAGTGGGATCTGCGCAATGATGAAGTCCAGGAAGGGAGTAATTTCCGGAATGTTACTGGTAAGAGTGTAGGCAATAGACTTTTTCAAGTTGTCAAAGATCAGAGGACCCACTTCGACACCGTTCTAAATAGACGCAATACAGAACACCATATTGGTAATGCCAAGAGTAGCAATCATACGGGCTTTATTTGCGAAATGGCTCAATTTGAGACAGCAAGGATTTCGAAAGTGGAATCTCGTATCCCCAAGATTCCATTCAGGTCCACTCTACCATAACCTAGCCTAGCACACGCCAGCACCATTCCATTGCTCTTGGCCTCCTCCAGAATCTTTGAACACGATGCCTCCTTCAATGCGGCGGCAAACTGCCCAAATTAAAGCCCAAGCCGAGCGTAGAACAGGCGAACAACCCAACAGACAGAGCGCAGTTACATTTTTCAAGAATGGGAAAAAACCATGAGCAGTTGTTTCTTTGTGTACTCTTTCTCGTGCAACAACGTACCGACTTTTTGCAGCCTACAAGAACAAAAACAGCGCAAAACTATCCAGACTGCTCGATCCCGTACAAAATCGACCAGGTAGGCGACCAGTTCTCACGAAGTCCGAGGAAATGGCAATTGTTGCTCGCACTTTGTTCGTGGCAGGTCGGGAATTCGCACTTGATACAAACAACATGAAAAGCCTTATGGCTGAGGTTGCAGCTGACGGACGTCCTGGCTATAAACATGCGCTTCCATCTGATGATGCACTTCGGTCTTTTAGTGCAAGAAACAAAACACTGACATTTAGATCTGCTGAACGTATGTCACACAAGTACTTTGAGGGTGAGAACCTAAAACAGGTAGCAACAATGAGAAATGGCTTTAATGAGCTTCCAGCGCAGGAACCAGATCTGTTTGAAGACCAAGATAGACTTTGGAACTTAGATGAAACCAGCTTCAATGCACAACATGGTAAGAAAGTTAAGGTTTTCTCTTCTGCTCGCACTCATTATTCGGGAAGAAGACACGACTTGAAGGACAATGGTAAACATCTCACCGCAGTTATTATTGCCGCTGTATCTGGCAAGAAAGCCCCACCATTCCTAATCGCTGCAGGAAAGAAAGCGATGCAAACTTGGATGGATGCTGTGGAACCAAGTGTGATTAGGATACTCCCAGGACGATACGAATAGCTAGCACCCCTTACATGGATACCACAAGGAACCACAGTCCGATGTACACCGAAAAGATCAATGGATTCCACAGCATTGAAGTACTTGATCGAGCACTTTGCAGAGTATGTACGCAACTTTGTGCCAGCGTCGAAGTCAATTCTGCTCCTTCTTGATGGACACAGCTCACGAAAGGGATCGAAATGGATTGAAGAGTGTCAGAAGTACAATATGCCTGCCATTCAGCTTCCCGCGAATACCTCGCACTTTTTGCAGCCATGTGATTCCCATATCAACAAGAAGTTCAAAGAAGAAACGCGCGTGCTTCGTTACCAGCAATTAATTAGCGGAGAGTTCACGCATGCAAATATGGCTTTCAAAGTGAAACTTGCTGTGAGCAGATATCGTGCTGCTACTGCTGAAGTAATTAGAAACAGTTTCAAGGATATAAGGTTGTGGCTCTGTGAGCGAGAGTTTCTGAAGAAGCTGAGAATGAGATTGGAGTGCCGTGTCAAGGAAGAAAATGACTGGTTTGAACCAGACAGAAAACACACTAGAACTTCAGCTCGCTTGCGATGTAGCGATACAAGTATTTGTAACAAGGTCCGAGCTGTGTTGCGTAGTGAACAGAATCCAGCGATTGCGCTGAGTTCCCTCGAGAATATTCTGCATAACAACCGCACCACGAACAGAATTTTTTGGGAATGTGCTCCTTTGCGTGCACCTGTGCCTATCGTGAAATCAAAACCACCATCTCTTGGAGGAACGCCAGCTCGTTGGCTAACAAAGCCAATATGCTGTCCCAAGCCGGGCAATGATGCCAACTCTGACAAAGAAAATCAAGTTCCGAGTAATGCAGGGAGCGGTTCTGTACGGAAAAGACGCAAGTGAACTGGTAGGAAGAAGGTGTTGCCCTCGGTTTTCCAATGCGAAAGCGACGACGAAAAGTCAATTCGCTCTCTTATTGAACGTCGTGCGGCATTTAGATCTTCTGCAATGGCATTGAGAGACGGCGGAGAGACCACACAAGGCGCAAGATCATTGCTTCGTATCCGCTTGTTTCGTTGAGAGAGGCAAGTTAAAATATGTGAAATTAGAAGCTTGCGTCTCAAATAAACACAAATTGTTCAAGTGGAGCGTCGATGACGTTTGTTAAGGGTGTTTTTTGTGAGTTCAGGGTCAAAATCGCAGTTCTTTAGGACGCACTTTTTGTCTCAAATTGAGCCATTCTGATTGCTACCCTTGTTGAGACCAATCGTTTTGAAAGTTTTGTATCAAGTAAAGCTTAGATATTCCTCCGAAGAGGGTGGAGGCACTTTAAACGACTGCACCGTCTGCTCCGATTTGTACAAACAAGCACGTAAGTTTAAAAGGATTGCAGACGCTTTGTATAGTAAGCCGACGAGTATCTTTCGCACTTTCAAATTACGGGCAAAGTCAACACTTGCCAAATACTGCTTCAGGTCCTTGTAACTATGCTCAACACACACTCTAAGAGCGCTCATATCACGATTAACCTTTCTTTTTACCTCTTTTGCACCCTGTTCTTCAAACGGGCATTGCATCCAAGCCCTTAGCAGAAACGCAGTGTCCCCATACAGGAAGAATTGAATCTGGTTAACCAATAAAGAAGATTCTTACAATGTTTCCCATCCCCTCTCTCTCAGTAATGTTAAATAATGTCGCCTACCCATCTCAGGCCCGTAGAGCGCAAACACCAACCCGTCAGGAGTAGAGATAGTCAAGAAAAGCAAACAATGCATGCACTTATGCCCTGAATAGCATGAGCGTTGTAGCGAGAGATGTCCACCTGATCTTCGGATTCTTATTTTTGTGCAGTCTATGAAGCCAACGCACTTATCATAAGGCGCGCCCATTCTCTCGATCGCATTTGCATACTGTGAAGCTCGTGGTTGAATAATTGACGGATGAATTTTGAGAACGTATCCAAAACGCTTGGTTAACAGGTCACGTGTTTCCCAAAATACCTCACCTAAATTGGAAGAATGCATTCCGAAAAACTTCTCAACATCTGTCCATCGAATTGGGGAAGCCTTTCTGTGACAAAAATGGATATAGCAGTTACCGAGTCACAAGTGTAACGATTACTTTCTTTGGCGTGCGACCAGGGAAGAAAGTGTACTATGTAAAATAGATGTGTCTTTGTGAAACGAAAGTTCGTTAAACCTTCTTGATCCGAAAAGATGTTAATGTTGAAGGTGACTGCTTTGAATTCTCGAGTGCGATGCATTAACCGTTTTGTTTCATGTTGCACTTTTGTTATTTGTCCCGCGGCATGAAGGATAAAAAGATCCTCCAGTTCGAAAAAAAGCGCAAAGTAGAGACGTTGTTGCCACAGAAGCCGTCTTCTATGACATTGAGTAAGGAAGTGGTCTGTGATTCTCATTAAGGTGAGGTTGGAACGCAAAGAAAGTTTCTACTTAGCGCTGACGTAGGTGGAATCTGACCGGTGGCATATGGAAAGCCACGGACGACCCGTGGAAAGATGTTCATTCTGTCCAGGGTACAAATTTCTTGTTGCGTAAACTCAAAACAGTACGAAAGTCGTGTCTCAGTTTCGTGAGAAGCTACCACGAAAAAGATACGAATTTCATATTGTGTAGATCCTCTACTGTTAGCGGCGTTCCATGAGTTGACGAAACTCTGAACTCGAAATCACAGCTGAATTTAACTGCCAGCTCCTTGAACAGTAATGCTCCTGGTCAACAACCCCTGTATACCAACCTGATGAGATTGCAAAGGGCATGAAACTCTGTTTGGTTCACGTCTTCTCCACTTGCGGCGACTATGAACCTCACACTCCCCCGCCCTTATCCACATTTTCCGTACCATACTGCTGCTTGCTTGCCCAACTGCCGCGAACTATACTACTATATCTAGATACACTCCATTCCCGCCAAAAACTCTACGAAACCATCAAGGGCCGTCCTAGACTACGACAACATGAAGATAGAAAACTTTTTGTACTCTTGTATCTCCTACACTTATGGGACGTGGAGCATTCCAATAAAATTATCCGAACAGTCATTTGTCGTCTACCATTTTTCCCAATTCAACACATTGGAAGCATTTCTGACTTTGCTTTCAAACGAATGTACCGCGTCTCAACGTTTCAGTTCAGGTTACTTTCGTCGAGTTGGCGGCAGCAGTTGCAAAGAAGGCAACTCAAAATTTGTCATATAGCTGCTGAAGTAAGCATCGAAGTGATACTTTTCGTCACTACACGAATCCTGGCCGGAGGAAGCCATTTGGACATTGGATGGCCGTACGGCATAGGAACTACAACGCTCTATTCTTTATTTGAGGAAACACTGTTCGCTCTCAAAAACTGTCTACCTCCAATACCCTTCCCACAATCCGAACGAGAATGCAAAGTGAATGCTAACATGTTCTGCACACTGCGAAATAGTCCTCTTTGCGGCGTTATTGCAGCATTAGATGGAATTGCCATCGAAGTTCAGAAACCTCATATCCGTGAGACTCCTGATCCACGCAAGTTCTACAATCGAAACGGATTTTTTGCTTTATGCGTACAGGCCGCCGTACAGGGAGACTATCAGTTTTGTTTTGTTTCAGCCACGCATTCCGGAGGCACTCATGATGCGACAGCTTTTTCCGCAACGAAGCTTTACCAACTGCTGAAAGGTTGTATTCTACCGGACTGGGCCGCAGTCGTCGCTGATGATGCGTACAGCAACGAGGGTATAGTCCTTTCACCGTACGCTGGAAAGCGGTTGTCGCAGAAGGAAGACACTTTTAACGCATACCATTCCTCTTGTCGCACCATAGTGGAACAGGCTTTTGGTATGCTTGTCAGCAGATTCGGAATCTTTTGGTCTGCAGTAAGGTATCCCTTGAAAAAAGTTCCTCTGATAATCTTAGTGGCTTGCCAGCTGCACAATTTCATTATTGATAATGCAGATGATACTCTGTTCGACTACATCCCAAGCCACAAAGAAAATCATGTACACGGGTCCCCGGCTGTCCATTTTCAAGACGCGCTTCATATGGAACGTGACAGCTGGATGTCCCGAAATCAGTTTTGTCAATCTTCAACGCTTCGCGATAATGTTGCTGAACAACTGCACAGAATGCGGTTCTCACCACGAAGAACCAGCGAGAGAGCAGCGTGCAGGGAGAGAGCGTGCTTCCATTTGCACGACAGAAGCATGATGCTGCTCAAACCAAGCACGTTTACGAACGCCTCCGGTCCCGCAGTACGCGCCGCTCTTAAGTACATGGACGCTCTTGTCGCAGCTCTGCTGGTTGTGACAGACGATATGTCGCTTGATCTCGGAGACATTAGACTACGAACGAAAGGCAGCGCCGGTGGGCATAATGGGCTGAAGAGTACACAACAATGTATTGGCTGTATGAACTACGCTAGGCTACGAATTGGTGTTGGTTCTCCGAGTGGTAGAGCGGAAGATTTGGCGGACTTCGTTCTTGGATCCTTTTCGTGATTAGAGAAGCGGGTTTTGGAAAAAGTGGAATGGGATGTGATGGAAACCGTTGACCACTGGGACGACGAAGCAAGCATCGAAAAAGTTCAGACTCAGATTGCGTTGGCGAAGCAAGGAAGACGAAATCATTGTTGACTACGAGTGGCTTTTGTCACTGCTTGAGTAGATATGTGTTATTATTCAACGTTAAAACTGAAGGGGGACGCTCTAAATCAATACTTGAGGCGTTATTGTGTCAGCGACATAAACTCTTCAGAGACAAGGATAAAAAAATGAAACGCGGGTTAGAGGAATTGTACCAGCGCTTCAAGAGTTTTTCTTCTTGGCATGGTTGAAGTGAATTTCCGAACAGTCGCGAAGTCGGGCTGCAGCATGCTCCGCTGTAAGATCTCTCTGCGACTCGCCAAGCATCTTAAATCTAACCATGAAATTTCTAACGGTAGCGCTTCGAAGAAGTGGGGGGTAAAAGTGCATATTGAAATGCGCATATTCGTTCTTACTTGGATCAGTACCATTGTAGGTCGGCGCTTGATGAATACCCATGGAGTACGGGAACAAAGTGGTGAAAAGTTTGTCATAGCATGTGCAAACGCGAGGGTAGATGTCAGCCAAATCCAGTTGCATGGCGTCGGTAAAGTTGACGAGGCAGTGTGCTCTCATTTTGCTGATGACCATGACCTCAATGGGCCAAGTAGCCCAGAATGGGACGACGGCGAGGAATGTCTCATTCTGACATACGATACTTTCCTTTGTTTCCATTTCGAGTTTGACATAGTCCTCCAACATTTGGGTTCCCTTCTTAGTCTCATAGGCTTTGAGATTGGCGAGTGCGATGCGCAGCTCTTCTGGAACAAACTCAGATGCCCAGGTCTGACCGTGAGGATGAGGATTGGGGCATCACATCATCGGTCCCTTTTTCTAGAATATCTGCACGTGCCCGATGTAATCGATCTTGGAGAGAGTGTCATACTACTGAACCCAGGCATCAACAACGGCTTTGATCTCCTTGACCGTGATTTCAGTGACAGTTAGGTTGAGCTTCGAGGAGAAGCAGACAACGCAATATTTTCCACGCACAGCTTTGGCTACGAGAAGATCATTGTTCTCAACGCTGCGCTCGAGTGCCGCCGATCTCCGAAGCGTAAAGAAAAGCACCCTCACCGTCTGCTTGCCGCCATATGCAGCCAGTAGGACTCCAAAGGCCTCCAAGCCATCGCTACCATTCTCCCGATCTGTAGGGACTTGAGATAGCGCCTGCCTATTGCGCCTCGCTCCCAGTTGGTGCCCGCGTCACTAGTAGAACCAGTGGATTGTCACCCCAGTGGCTGGATCTCTGCCGCTACTACCCCCTAGTAGACTACTATCCCAGTTGGCCAAAGGACGTAGTAATCTTCTACACCAGTAAAGCCTGGAAACCATTGTCGAAGACAAAGGTAGAGCCGTACTTGGGGTTCGCGCATTCAGTACACTGCTGGGTAGTCATCGAGTAAAAAGCCCTCCAATCTCACGCAAAAAACGTACGAAAGAAACAGCAAGAAGGACTCAGTGAAATGCGCTTGGAGAGAGTGATCTCAGAAAATGTAGAAAACCGAAACTACATGCAAGAGAACAAGTGGTGACAATTTTTATGGCTTAAGCGCCATCACATCTTCACATGAATACATGTAGATGAAGCAGTTGATCCAGACTTAGAGAATCCCCCTGAAGACCCGAGGAAAACAGACGATGGTTATACAGAAAATGAGAAAAGTATTTGTTATTGTGGATATTATTACGGCAAGAGAAACAAGATAACGCGAGAACCAGAGGTGTATAGTACTGGAGGCAGATGATCAAAGGAGGTAGATATGGAAGGTACAAAAGCCGACCATAACCATGCCAGCAATCGACATGGAGGCGGCAAGAACAGGCAAAAGAAACAAAAGCTGAGACTTGGGTAAGAGGTAAATTAAACAATACGCTGGTAACTTATGGTGCGAGTAGGAGGGGACTCCAAAACTTTCTTCAGACTAACCAGAAATGCACCAAGTCTGGTGACAATAATGACAAACCACTTGAGCCAGTTCCACGCCGGTCGATGAGACGCAACCATGTTCGCTCTGGTGCGTACAGTTGTTTCTCCTACTATGTGTGGAACAAGTTCTCTTGCTTCAGTTTCAGCGTGGACGTATCCATCCACGCATCGCCGCCAAGAGCAGAGACGCGAGCTTCAACAAGGCTCTTGAGCGCAAAATTAACCTAAAGACGATCGAGCTGGGCCTTGATCCTTTTGCGATACACGGGACAGGGGGGATGTCTCTCATGATCGAATCGTGAGGCGAGACAGGAGGTGCACAACGTGTGGCCGCACGGTGCTACGCGGGGTATGATGAATTCGGTGAGACATACAGGACAATCCAAGGGTAAGGAGAGATTCAATGCTTGGCGAGGGGTGGGTGGATATTGTGGTTTTAGGTCGCTGTTAAAAACGTTGACATTGCGACGAAGACGTCTTCTGGTGCGTCAGGCGCCGAGAGTTGCGCGCAAGGCAAAGCAGCCAAGTGAAGCCAAGGCGGGCGCTACGGCGTTGCGCTTCCTCATGATGAAGTGCCACTGGACTTGGGGAAAAAACTCTAATGTCGACAGGGCAGCAGCGGAAAGCTGTCTGTCAAAGCAAGGCCGCCGCGCCGAGCGCGCTGCACACGGTGGCTGCGTTTTGTCTGCATAGATGATATTACACAGCTCAAAACCCCAGCCCGTTCTGGTACTGCAGAGGCACTTGGCCATCTTCTATTGGCCAAATCAGCATGACGCATACACGTGTCCTCAGCGCGCTTCCATACCAATGAACTCGAAAGCCCTTCTTCGTCTTCGTCGTCTTCTTCTTCCGCGGGTCTTTGTTCGTGGGCCCGTCCGCGGTTGGAGATATGAAGCATTCTAGCACAATAAGCGCAGCTCTCAGCGTGCTTCTCTCCATCTGCCCATTGCTCCAGTACCGCATCATTCGCCTGCAGCTCCCTGCGGTACATTCAGCCCCCCTCGCAGATGTAATATCGTTTCTAGCGCCTCTACTCGTCCTGACACTCGGTGCCATTCTGTATCGCAGCCTGCCACCAATGTGTTTCATTCCGCTGGTCATTTGTCCCTCGCTCAGTGCATGTGCGCTTCCAGTTGTTCAACTGCTTTGCCTGTCCCTGGTAACTGCTCTTGTCATATGCTCCTCCAAAACGGACTTTGTTTGTGCATGCATTACATCACTGTTCTTGTTCATACTGGATGCTGCCGTACACTGTCATTTATCAAATGTTTGGTTGTTTAAAGTACCCAAAACTACGCTTCCCTCACTAGCATTTGCGATTGAAATGACGCATTGTGCGATTAGATCTGTAGCTCTAAACACATAGCGTCTTTCACGGGACAAGCGCAATCATCGGAAAAAGAAACCCCTCCCCACATGTACAGTTTGGTCATGGTTTTCCTGGCATCACTAATTGTAGAACAGCTCCCCCCATTCATGCCACCACCACCACTTCCTAAACAGTATAACCTCCTTGCACAGTCTCGTGGTCTGACGGGCTTGTTCAGCGTTGTTGAGAAACGAGGGGAATATGGAATGCTACTTGCGGATCCGTCCGTCTTGGTGGTTATTTCGACACCAACAAGTACTACTCGGATTCCGTATTCTTCCAATTCTATGTTCAGGAGGCAGTGCGGCTTGTCGGACAGCGCGAGGAAAACGCAACTGCACTGTGTATTGGTCTTGGTATTGGAGTTGCTGCGAACGCCCTTTCGAAACATGGCGTCAAAGTAACTAATGTTGTTATCGAGCCGATCGCCGCACTTTACGCCTGCAAGTACTTCGGGGTCCAGATCCCTGTTCAAGTGGAGGACACCGTGTCATATGTCACAAAACTTCCCATTCATGCTTTTGATTACTTGATTCATGACGTTTTCACGGGGGGCACAATGCCGTTCGCGCTGTTCTCAGTTCAGATGTTTGAAAATATAAAACCCCTCCTTAAACCAGAAGGCGTGTTGGCTGTCAATTTAGTTGGAGCTACGGAGCTCCCACCAACACCTGCGTCACAAGCTTTGTCACTTGTTTCCCAAAGGATGACGAAGGTATTTGGGAAAGTGCGTGCGTTTTCAGATGGTTTAGATGCTCGAATGCACAAAATTGTACCGTTCACATCAACAGGAGAAGGCGCTGTGGTGTTCCGGGAACCAGATGAACAGGACTTCCTTGGCTCTTCGATGAGACGGACTGCGCTAACCAGCTTTCAAGAGCACGAACTAGGTGAGGACCAGCTAAAGGGGTGCGGTGATTCGTCGAGTGTGGCTTGCGTGATGTACCGGGGATTACTCGATATAGCTGAGGCACACCGAAAACTAATGTATAATATTCACCCCAAGCAATCATTTCCTGCTATATTGGCAGCTGAGAAGTGGAATTAAAGTACACATATCAGACGCAGGTCGCTGCACATTAGGACTCCAGCAAAGCTGAGAAGAGGAGGTTAACGTTGTGTCCATTGTTACGAGTCCCATATGAGCCGTGGGAACACGACGACGGAACATGTGCTCTAATCGCCGCCTGACAATGCAGGAGAATTTATGTGAACAATGCTCTGCTCGGGTATCTTGATTGAGCTTGGAGCAAACTTTCTCGAATGGCGCGGCGGGCGTCGCGAATGCAGGAAATAGATGGTTGTGGCGACGGTGGCACTTCTGCAAGCAGGTCATCCACCGGTGCGAAAAGGTAGGGAAGCCTGGTACTAAGCGAGCGTGCAAGATGTTCCGGGTGACGGAATCGTGAGTGGCATCCTCCAAACGGTGCGGTGGCAGTTCCTCGGAAGCAGCGGCAGCACACAGAGCGGACATAGACTTAATTCCATTTGAAACGCGTTCTACGACGGCGCAAGCGGAGTCTAGAGCGGCGGCTTTGGTCTCCGGGTCCGGAGTGGATGAGTCTATGAGGTTTAGTAGAGCGTTTGCGTGGGCCTAGGCGTCGGCGATGTTTGCGTGGAGAAGCGTTGCATCAGGGTCCAGATCGACGTTGGCGGAGGAGTAGTGTGCTCTGGGGCAGCGTTTATCGGGGAGTGCGGCGGAGATTGAGGCGACTGGTGCGTTGGGTGCGGTGTTTAACCATCCGGATTGCGCATCAAACGTTCTAAACCTCCATGCAGCACCTTCTTCTCCTGTTCACATGAAATATTTGTTAGCATGTTCTTAACTTTCAGAATAGCCTCCAACGTAGCCTTGGTGCTGCGAGCATGGGCTTCAACCGCTTCAAACCTAACTTTATCACGCTCCACCTTCTCCATATCCCGCACGAAATGTTCGTCACGCGGCGTAAGCGCAGCATCCAAAGATTCCAATCCCGAAGAAGCAATGCGACTATTGTCAGGTCTTGCGCGTTTTGATCTAAACTGTGACACTACGCAAGATCCAAAGCCATACTTTGACCCTTCTAAACCAACTCCAGCTTCCTGTTTGAAATCAATTCGCAGCGCTCGTGTACAATGCGGTTCCATAATTGGATGTAAACAAAGAAAACAAAAAGCATACATAATATAGATCTTACCGTCTGCGTAGCTAACAAAAGCTTCATGATCTCCCTGACCTGATGCTTCGTACCTTGTTACACATGTTCCGTATAGAATTTTGAACTCCGCAAACTTGCGTTTGAGAATACCACCATCTCATAAGTGACTACGAATTGCCGGATTGATTGAATATATATCATCGCGCGTCACACCTCCACCTACTACAGGGATCGGTTCCGGCCGAAAATCGGGATCGTTGAATAGTGGGGCAATTGCTTCGGACGATGGTTCTTCCCTTTGCTTGTCGAGCTCTACTCTTTTCATGCAATCCATGAGCGTTTCTCGAACAAAAACCATCCGAGCATCCACTAAAACATGCAGTAGTCGACAGAACTCTACCGCCTCAAACGGCGGTCTACGCTGAAGTTGAGACACCGAAGCGGAATTTTCAGCACCAAGCAGAGGTTCTCCGATAACGATTTCACCATCAACGAAAATAGGTATATCGCCCTTGACCCATATCAATTCCTCATGCTCGCAAGCATTGCGCTTGATTCGTATAGTTGCGTTTCGTAGTCCATTAACAAATGCGCAATCCAAGCTACTAGTGTCTGCAAACCCATCAATTATCTTACGAATTGTCGATAAGCTTACCTTTCGTTGTACCATTTTCGTTGCTAGAACTTTGCGCTTAGTAGCAAGTTCTGCGTTTTGTGCGCCTAAAATATTCAAACATCTGAGGGAAAGCTTGCAGTGGACGTTATCAAGGTGGCATTGGTCTAGAATTTGGATGCCATGCTCTGAACTTTTCGGTATCGTTATCGAATTTTCTGCCATGTCGGTTTCCTTTCCAGTAGTTGCTGCCTTGTCATCCCCCACTTGATTATTCGGGTCTGTATTGCCGTCATCTTGAGCGTCAGTTGTAGGTAAGCGCGCGTGCGCTGGTGGGGAAAACGGGTTCATGTTCCTGTATGTCACGAAGAACGTGGCATTCACTATGGAAGACCATTCCGAACACGGTTTCCGTTTTGTGGGGACTGCAGGCGCTGGTAGGTTGCAGCTGGAAGCGGAAACTGGTAACGAACGTATGCAATGTATGATATTCTGATTGGGTATCTACTGATTACCGATTTCGAGTTCAGAGTTTCGTAAACTCATGGAACGCCCCTTAGGGGCGTTCTACGAGTTGATGTGTCTGATACGCAAAAACAAGAAAGTTAGTCTAGACCAATAGAAAGCATCCACGTCTCAGAAGATTATTTCCAAGTCTTCATCTTGTCGGCAGGGCGAAGATTTCCGCCGACAAGGAAACAATGACCATTGCATTGCATATACCCTCTGAAACCGAAAGAACTCCAGTTGTGTTCTTCCTGTCCATAAGAGGGCAATGGATGGCTCACAAGCCGAATATCACAACTCGAACGCTTGGTCACAATCTGAACACAACCAAGACAATGTTTCGAGCCACAAAGACGGTAATGTCACCCCAAACAACGACCCTCCCCATGCCAATCACACCGTACATCCCACTATCCGTCCTACAACAGTTTCTGAAGCATTTCAAATGCTCATTGATGCTTCCTTCGACAAAAAACAATGCAAGCAAGCACTAAAAGCAATGAAAATTGTTGGAGCTCACAACGCGAAGCTCGATACAAAGCAAAAGGTGATAGCTCAGAAATTGGTACAGAAACATATAAAACTTAAGAAAATGAACGATGAACGATTTGATAGCATCCAATGACGCTAATGACAGCAGTATTACCGTTTTTTGTCGACTTCCTTCGAAAACAGTAAGAATACGACGAGCGGAAGACAACTTTGAGGTCATAGAATACATACAAGGAGACGTATCAACTACTGTTGATGGAGAACATGTGATGAATAGCTCAAATATAAGTGAATCACAGCCCACATTGAGCATATCAGTGGATGTAAGGCGTCCTGCTTTTGAAGCGGCCGAATTCTGTAGACTACTCCATGTTCTTGCGGACACAAGAATGACAGGTACGCGACAGAAGTTAATGCAATGCTACGATCGGGAGCAACTTGATCAAGAGATAACCGATCCGTGGACAGAAGAAATTGCTCCTCTTTTTAATGATTGCCAGTTTAAACCAAGTGCAAATACACTGTTATCGGGAGGTGTGGCACTGAGTGATATTTTCATGATTAATCCTGCCCTAAGACCTCATTTACGTGATGGAGGGGTCTTGAAAAGAAAGTTTGGGGAATTCAAGAGTTTATATGGCACTTGTATCCCTCGATACGAGGCTTCTGGATAAGGAGATCCTGAAGATTTTGCAACATTTGCTAATGGGAAGTCATATATTGTGTATGCGTTTTGCTTTTTAAAACAACACCCGATTCTCCAGCCATTCGCAACAAGGGCATTGGATAGTGAGGCACAAAGGGAGGAAGGAGTTGGACGTAGATTTGGTGGATATGGTTTTGGGGGTCCAGAGTTTCGAGCGCACAACAAAAGAAGAAAGTCAAACAATCAGGAAATTAATGTAGTGGGAGTGGATAGTCTCGTGTCGGCATTGCGGCCTCTTGATGATAGCATTCCGAGAGAGCTACAAGTTGGGGAGAGAGATAAGATGCAATTTGAGTGAAGTGCAACGCCCTCAGGGAGGGATTCTTGGTACTTGATCGTTTTCCCGATATTATCGGTTGTGTAGTGTGTATATGAACTACGCCCCACAATGGTGGGTATGGACACGTGGGACACGGTTTTGGGTCAATTGGCGGTTGGCCACAGTAGTGGATGTTGCGACGAAATGTGGAGTATTTTAGTTAATATTATTTATTATTTTCACATCCATTTCTGGGAAGCTAGTACTTAGTGCGACGGCGCACTGCCGTCGCACCAGTAAACATTCCCCAACAAGGGAACCCAACCTGGGGAATTGGCTCTAGTTGTTCCCGCTTGCGCGCGTGCTCTACTCCTCCTTGGAGGGAAACGCCGTAAACCACGAGACATCTAACCCCCTTGCACATCTAAAGAAGCCCATCCTTGGGAGTATAATTGTTCCAATCACATTGGTGTTTCGCCCTGTATAGGGAGTCCTGTGCACCGGCATTGCCGTATCTGTTCGTCGCTCTCGCGACTCACTTCGTCCTCTCTTCCTCCTCTTCGCCCTTCCTTTTTCCCCTTTTTAGGGTAGCACCTCCCGCTATCCGCGGCCCTCGTGTGCGCATCCGCTCACACACCCCCACTTACGTGGAAACATACCTCTACTGAGGATCACACCCCGCTCACGCGGATACCGATTCTTCGCCTTCACCTCCCTGCGCGAGTCGCGACAGGTGTCCCTGGTCTTACAAACCGGCTTCGCGGTGACACCTCTGGGAGGGCTCTACCCAACTGGGTTCACCTCGTGAGAGGAAGATCCCGAACGTCTTTCGGTGTTTTCCCCCTTTGGGGCATTGCACCACAAAGTGGTCTCCCGACCTAGAATCGGTTTTTGTTTTCCCTCTTACGAGGTTTGTTTTCATTCACCGGAAGTTCCGTGATCGTTTCCCGTCGTAACGGTATTTTCTCATGTCGAGAAATCCCTCCGATGCGGAGCCAGTGGTGACGCGTAGTCACTCCCGCGACAACGCGGACACTTCCGAAGTTCGGTTCGTACCCCGTATCCCTATACGGACAAGTTCCAGCCGTGCTGGCGCTGCTTCATCGCGGAATGATACCCCCGACCGGGAACCCCGGAACCTCCTTTTGCCCTCGTTATCACCCCCGCAGGGGAATGAAGCATCGACTCCGGCTGCTGCCGCAGTGCCCCAAGCACCCCGGCCCGCTCCCGCTGTCGCGGCTTCAAGCCCCCGTGGAACGGGCGATAACACCCCCCAGGGGACTTCCCTGGAATCCCAGGTCCGCGCTCTGTGGACCGCCCATCACACCCTTGTATTGGAACTAAAATCCCTCCAAGAGGTGGTCTTGGCAACCCCCGTAAAGGAGGTTGCCGAGGAACTCCGTATTTTACGGTCTGACGTCAACTCCGTGTTGGAGAGTTTGGGACAACCCGCCACCTTCATCGAAGGAGTTGAAGCCCGATTTGATCGGATTGGTGCCTGCCTGGAGACGCTGGAGCAGTTCGTCCTCATGGACAAACCATCCGTGGATGATCCGGTAAACGAGGCATCGCACAACGACCAGCTTGCTGGGAAGAAGAAACGCCGTCATCGACGGAAACACCACCGAAAATATTCGGACTCCGATTCTTCGACATCGTCGGACTCATCCCGAAACCATTCGGTTAGCTCGAGCTCCTCGGACTCCGACTCGGAGGACGAGAAGCGAGGCTACTCCTCCCGCTCGAAGCGGTCATCGGCAACTGAAGGTGTGATCCGAACCCGCCAGAAGGGGAGAAGACACCACGGTCTCCCGGAATTGAAACCGACAACCCCGAATTACCGGAAGCTTTTATCATACCGGTACTACTGGCTAGAAGATTCGTCACTTGGACGTACGCCCCGTGGTACGGGAAAGGTGCGAGAATGCATTAAGCGAATGCAGCTCTCGCTCCGCAACCAGTATTTTACTGGAGAGGATCCAGTCCTGGTACTGGATTTCTTATCCTGCTTCGTAGCGGAGGCCGATATCCTCGGTATGAATGAGGGACAAGCCTAGTTGGCTTTACCGTATTTCTTACGGGGAGTGGCGGAGGACCAATAGAACTCTGTCAGAGGATCTTCTCGTGCCTCCAAGGGAGGGGTTACTTGCTGGCCGGAGGCTGTGCAGTATCTTCTGCGCTCCTACGCCACAAACACCGCTATTCAGCAGGCTATCCTCACTTTGCGAGATACACGCCAGCGTGCTGGAGAGACCGAGACCGATTACTCGGTGCGCCTTAACAAGGCTTTCCACAGATGTGGTAACGTATACCCCGCTAGGGAGCGCAGTACCATGTTCATCGATGGTCTTGACCCGGCAATCCGGAGTTTAGTTACCCGTTATCGGGAGGACAAGCGGAGGATCATCTATCTCGAGCTGGTCCAACACGCTCGAGCGGAAGGTGATGCACTTCGTGCAAGAACTCCGAACAATCGGTCTAAATCTGCCAAGGCGTTGTTGCTGGAAAGCGAAGCTTCCTCACTCCCCCTCACTGCGGATGGGAACCCTGGACAGGGATTTGATACCGTGCATTTAGTGCAGGGGGATGGTGTGTCGATACCCACAAGTGATTTGCCGTGAACGACGGAGATGACCCGTGATACGGGAACAGAAGATCCCGTTCTATACCGTGGTAATGGTCGGGTCCAACCCCAACGACTCCCGTTTTCAAACGGTCAATCCCGTTATCAACGGCCTGGATGGACTGACACCGGGCCCTGCGGTTCGCTTCTCCGATACTCGGAATAGTAATCCGCGTGTCACGGTGTTGGCTCTCATTTGCCACCTATGTTATGCCCATGGCCATACCTCCCCTCAGTGTATCTGCTCACTGAAGGATATGGCCAAGGTAGTGGCAAACTACGAGGCCCTCACTCCAGAGGAGAAACGTTCCGTCCCGACGGCTTCCTACCTCCGTGCTAAAACGGACTTTTCCCATGCCCTACCACAAGACCCGCGTGCGCGGCAGCTTCATACAACCCGATTCGGGAGATCACGCAACCATCCGTTGCAACCCCCGCTTATGCGGATAGAAACCCCGTCAACGGATGAAGCACCCGTTGTCGAGGAAACCACCCACCGCCGAAGGCGGAAAACTAACTGAGGGAGTCTCCCCTTTGGGAGAGGCGTCCTCAAAAACCAGGCTGTTGGCGCCCGAGGCGTCCTCGCCTCGCTCCCCGGTGAAAGTCCTCTCGAGGAAAGACACCGCTGACGCGGACTCTGTGCACCTCGGTGTGTTGCGTCGCCCGTGGATACGGAGTAAAAATCCCAGCATTCCCGGTAGAGTCTTGGTCTTGGCCAAGCGCAGTTATAAGGTCTATGCCGACCTTGGCCTTGATCCCCAGTTTATGGTGAGGTTTCTCACCGTCCTGGATACAGGTGCAGGCCCCAACTTTGTTGTGGAATCATTGTTACCCCCGCTTGT
>NBIV01000334.1:0-18791 GCA_003194525.1 Gracilariopsis chorda
GGTTCTCGAAGTATGTCAAAAAGGACGCAATTTCAATGACGAGATCCTCCACTATGCACAAGGAGCCAAAGACCCAGCACCCTTCTATGTACTGCCAAAGATCCACAAGCCCACGGTCAAGTCTAGACCTATCACCGCATCGCATTCATATATCACTGCGGATTTGTCTAGAAAATTGAGTACCATCCTCAACGAACTGGTACTCAAGATACCGGCTATTTCCGTTAATAGCTGGCAGACCGTGCGGCAATTGGAACAAATACGCCTCCCTACTGATTGCGTTTTCTTAACGTATGACGTGGAGAGGTGTTACCCCAGTATCGACATCAAGGACGCCATACGACTGTTAACCAAGGAGCAACCTAAGATCTTCATGGCTGACAATGGCTTCTGGTGTCGAGTACTACAGTTCATCATGTACAACAACTACGTGACTGATGGACATGGGGTACATAGACAGTTGGTTGGCACAGCAACAGGAACAGCCGTAGCTCCTGCCTTTGCCAATCTGTACCTGTTCTATAAGTTCCGAAGGATCTTCAAGGACTTTGTCAGCAGTGTCATCATCAACCGTCGCTACATTGATGATGGTCTCGTGATACTGCGGAACAGAGAGGCTGCCGACCTGCTCATGCAACGACTGAACACATGTTCGAACCTACGCATGACATGGGATATCAGTGAAAGAAGGCAGTCTATCTGGACCTGGAGATATACAAAGGGCGGAGATTCTTCTTCCACAATCTCTTGGACGTTAAGGTGTACACTAAGCCTATCTCCAAGTTCCTGTACCTCCATGGCAAGTCCAACCATCCCACGCACACGTTCACCGGTGTAGTTTAAGGGCGAACTGATTCGCTATTTACGGAACACCACCGATGAACGCACGTGGAAGGCCAAGGTGGCTCACTTGTTCAGAATGTTGGCGCATCGAGGATACACTGGAAAGTATCTACGCGCTGCGCTGGATTATGTAAGCTACCGTGACAGGGCAAAGTATCTCGAACGCGCGGAACGGGAGCCTCCTGACCTAGGATCCCTCGTGAAGTGCAGATTCCATCCACAGATGAAGAAGTATTGGCGCCAGTTCCAAGCCTGGATTGAGTTTCAGCTGCCACGTCATGGAATTCGAGAGAAGTGGCCACGTACGCTCTTGTTCAAGAAGGGCGACAGTGTCAGCCGCCATGTCATCAGTGCGGTACCCTGTTTAAAGTCTGCAGACTTTAAACAGCGTGCGCATGGCCGTGCAGGAATGCGGAACGTCTACAGGGCCAACACTCGGGCCCGCCGAAACCGTCAGATTCAATTATACACGTCGTATTGGCACGATTTTTGGAAAAATCAAAAACGGGCCACCCAGATTCAACGGTCATGACAGTTTCGTAACGGACAAGTTGTCACAGCCTACACGCCTTTTTGTAACGGTATTGTTGCCGATAACGTGGTGGTTACGTGACAAACGGTCATGATGTTTACAGATAGACGTAACGGATCCTCCTGGATCCCCCTCCGTAGAAACCTGCGTAGAAACTGCTGGATGCAGCGTAGAAAAGGATAGAGCAGTGCTAGGGTATCTGGAGGATATATAAGGAGTGCCAGACTCCCCTCTGGCCATCTCCTTCCCTCCTCACCCCAACAACCAAGGCACTGAGGAGTCGTAAAGACGAAAGCGCTCTGCCAACCTTTCCCTCTTTCCCTTCTTCCCCCCCCTTCCCTGCTGCTCCCCTCATTTTCCGAGGACTCTAAGTCCTTAAGCCGTCTCTCTCTCCCCCTTATGCTCCCTGCGCGACGCCGCACACCCTCAACCCCCTAAAAAGGAAAAAACCCCTAATCGCCGTGGGGTAGTTGCCGTCGCCGATCAAGTCTCTTTCACCATGTCTCGCCGCATCACCCGAAAGATGGCCGAGCATCCAGCCGAAGAGGAAGTCGAAGCAAATCCATTTCAATCTCCAGCCGACGAGGAGAAGGATTATACCGACGATGAACTCTATGCTGTGGTGAAGCCTCATTTGGATCGCGTCTGCGCTCCTTATCGCAAGAAGATCCTTGAGGTAGATGAGAAGATCGCTCGCAGAAGCATCATCCTGGATGAACTTATGAAGCATCAGGACAACGGGACAGTGCCAAAGTCCATTGTCTTGCCCCGAATGCCTCAACTCCCGAGTTCCCAGGTTGATGAGTTTGACTCTAAGTTCAAGGACATTGCGCATGCATTCGTTACTGCTACGCTGAGTCTTGTCGTCAAAGCCCGGGCTACCGATCTAAAAGCCCTCGCTGACGAGAGAAAAGTCCTATTCACTGAAGCCACGGAGAAGCTGGAGGAGTCACTATTCGATGCGTACCACATTGCCAAACAAATGGCAGAGTCGCAAGTGACCTCCGTTCTCAACCGCTATAAGGAGTTTCTCGAATCTTCACTTGAGAAAAGCCGGCTTCAGACTGAACTTAAGAGCTCTTTCCGACACTTCGTGGAAAATGAGAAGAAGAACGCTGACCTCCTGAAGAAAACCGCCGCCGAGGCCGACGAAGTGGAGGCTCCTGCAACTGCGGGGGTCGATCGGCTGCGGGAGGAGATGAAGCAACTTAAGAAGGACATTAGTTCTCTTAAGAATTCTCATAAACCCCCCAGAGGCAAGGGACCCCTAAAAACCCCTAAAGGGAAACCCAAAACCCCTAAAAGCCAACAACAATCTGGGGGGAAGACGAAGTCGAGAGGAAAGCCGAAGCCAAAAAACGGAAAGCGAGGCGCCGCCGGACGGGGCGCCAAGCAAAACTAAACCGTTCTCGGCTGAGGAAGCCCGGTTCCTTTGATCCGAAGGAGTTGAAGTACAACCCACCCGTAGGAATTCCCGATTCCGAAGTACCATATGACGTCAAAAAGGTACTCTCGGTTGGGGGTGGGTTCATGCTCAGAACTCCACTGAAGGTATGTCTGCAAGACACAGTGGATCAACTTTTCAAGGAACTCGGAACTGGGCAAGGGAGAGTCGACATTCCGTCCAACATACGAGTCAAAGGAAAGCTTGAGAGAGAGATTACTCGTATGGGGATTGATCGACCTCCATCCTTGCATCTTACATTGATGCGAGGAATCCGGTACATTAAGAAGATGGACTGGGTCATCAAAGAAGCCGACAAGAACCTTGGTCTCACGCTTATGAGCCGAGAGTTCTACGACGGTCTTGTGCAGAAGGAGATCCACGAGGGTGCATTCTCCGAAGTCAGTGCCTTCCCCCTTGGAAGCCTGCTCGGTAACCTCCTGGTGGTTCTCGAAGTATGTCAAAAAGGACGCAATTTCAATGACGAGATCCTCCACTATGCACAAGGAGCCAAAGACCCAGCACCCTTCTATGTACTGCCAAAGATCCACAAGCCCACGGTCAAGTCTAGACCTATCACCGCATCGCATTCATATATCACTGCGGATTTGTCTAGAAAATTGAGTACCATCCTCAACGAACTGGTACTCAAGATACCGGCTATTTCCGTTAATAGCTGGCAGACCGTGCGGCAATTGGAACAAATACGCCTCCCTACTGATTGCGTTTTCTTAACGTATGACGTGGAGAGGTGTTACCCCAGTATCGACATCAAGGACGCCATACGACTGTTAACCAAGGAGCAACCTAAGATCTTCATGGCTGACAATGGCTTCTGGTGTCGAGTACTACAGTTCATCATGTACAACAACTACGTGACTGATGGACATGGGGTACATAGACAGTTGGTTGGCACAGCAACAGGAACAGCCGTAGCTCCTGCCTTTGCCAATCTGTACCTGTTCTATAAGTTCCGAAGGATCTTCAAGGACTTTGTCAGCAGTGTCATCATCAACCGTCGCTACATTGATGATGGTCTCGTGATACTGCGGAACAGAGAGGCTGCCGACCTGCTCATGCAACGACTGAACACATGTTCGAACCTACGCATGACATGGGATATCAGTGAAAAGAAGGCAGTCTATCTGGACCTGGAGATATACAAAGGGCGGAGATTCTTCTTCCACAATCTCTTGGACGTTAAGGTGTACACTAAGCCTATCTCCAAGTTCCTGTACCTCCATGGCAAGTCCAACCATCCCACGCACACGTTCACCGGTGTAGTTAAGGGCGAACTGATTCGCTATTTACGGAACACCACCGATGAACGCACGTGGAAGGCCAAGGTGGCTCACTTGTTCAGAATGTTGGCGCATCGAGGATACACTGGAAAGTATCTACGCGCTGCGCTGGATTATGTAAGCTACCGTGACAGGGCAAAGTATCTCGAACGCGCGGAACGGGAGCCTCCTGACCTAGGATCCCTCGTGAAGTGCAGATTCCATCCACAGATGAAGAAGTATTGGCGCCAGTTCCAAGCCTGGATTGAGTTTCAGCTGCCACGTCATGGAATTCGAGAGAAGTGGCCACGTACGCTCTTGTTCAAGAAGGGCGACAGTGTCAGCCGCCATGTCATCAGTGCGGTACCCTGTTTAAAGTCTGCAGACTTTAAACAGCGTGCGCATGGCCGTGCAGGAATGCGGAACGTCTACAGGGCCAACACTCGGGCCCGCCGAAACCGTCAGATTCAATTATACACGTCGTATTGGCACGATTTTTGGAAAAATCAAAAACGGGCCACCCAGATTCAACGGTCATGACAGTTTCGTAACGGACAAGTTGTCACAGCCTACACGCCTTTTTGTAACGGTATTGTTGCCGATAACGTGGTGGTTACGTGACAAACGGTCATGATGTTTACAGATAGACGTAACGGATCCTCCTGGATCCCCCTCCGTAGAAACCTGCGTAGAAACTGCTGGATGCAGCGTAGAAAAGGATAGAGCAGTGCTAGGGTATCTGGAGGATATATAAGGAGTGCCAGACTCCCCTCTGGCCATCTCCTTCCCTCCTCACCCCAACAACCAAGGCACTGAGGAGTCGTAAAGACGAAAGCGCTCTGCCAACCTTTCCCTCTTTCCCTTCTTCCCCCCCTTCCCTGCTGCTCCCCCTCATTTTCCGAGGACTCTAAGTCCTTAAGCCGTCTCTCTCTCCCCCTTATGCTCCCTGCGCGACGCCGCACACCCTCAACCCCCTAAAAAGGAAAAAACCCCTAATCGCCGTGGGGTAGTTGCCGTCGCCGATCAAGTCTCTTTCACCATGTCTCGCCGCATCACCCGAAAGATGGCCGAGCATCCAGCCGAAGAGGAAGTCGAAGCAAATCCATTTCAATCTCCAGCCGACGAGGAGAAGGATTATACCGACGATGAACTCTATGCTGTGGTGAAGCCTCATTTGGATCGCGTCTGCGCTCCTTATCGCAAGAAGATCCTTGAGGTAGATGAGAAGATCGCTCGCAGAAGCATCATCCTGGATGAACTTATGAAGCATCAGGACAACGGGACAGTGCCAAAGTCCATTGTCTTGCCCCGAATGCCTCAACTCCCGAGTTCCCAGGTTGATGAGTTTGACTCTAAGTTCAAGGACATTGCGCATGCATTCGTTACTGCTACGCTGAGTCTTGTCGTCAAAGCCCGGGCTACCGATCTAAAAGCCCTCGCTGACGAGAGAAAAGTCCTATTCACTGAAGCCACGGAGAAGCTGGAGGAGTCACTATTCGATGCGTACCACATTGCCAAACAAATGGCAGAGTCGCAAGTGACCTCCGTTCTCAACCGCTATAAGGAGTTTCTCGAATCTTCACTTGAGAAAAGCCGGCTTCAGACTGAACTTAAGAGCTCTTTCCGACACTTCGTGGAAAATGAGAAGAAGAACGCTGACCTCCTGAAGAAAACCGCCGCCGAGGCCGACGAAGTGGAGGCTCCTGCAACTGCGGGGGTCGATCGGCTGCGGGAGGAGATGAAGCAACTTAAGAAGGACATTAGTTCTCTTAAGAATTCTCATAAACCCCCCAGAGGCAAGGGACCCCTAAAAACCCCTAAAGGGAAACCCAAAACCCCTAAAAGCCAACAACAATCTGGGGGGAAGACGAAGTCGAGAGGAAAGCCGAAGCCAAAAAACGGAAAGCGAGGCGCCGCCGGACGGGGCGCCAAGCAAAACTAAACCGTTCTCGGCTGAGGAAGCCCGGTTCCTTTGATCCGAAGGAGTTGAAGTACAACCCACCCGTAGGAATTCCCGATTCCGAAGTACCATATGACGTCAAAAAGGTACTCTCGGTTGGGGGTGGGTTCATGCTCAGAACTCCACTGAAGGTATGTCTGCAAGACACAGTGGATCAACTTTTCAAGGAACTCGGAACTGGGCAAGGGAGAGTCGACATTCCGTCCAACATACGAGTCAAAGGAAAGCTTGAGAGAGAGATTACTCGTATGGGGATTGATCGACCTCCATCCTTGCATCTTACATTGATGCGAGGAATCCGGTACATTAAGAAGATGGACTGGGTCATCAAAGAAGCCGACAAGAACCTTGGTCTCACGCTTATGAGCCGAGAGTTCTACGACGGTCTTGTGCAGAAGGAGATCCACGAGGGTGCATTCTCCGAAGTCAGTGCCTTCCCCCTTGGAAGCCTGCTCGGTAACCTCCTGGTGGTTCTCGAAGTATGTCAAAAAGGACGCAATTTCAATGACGAGATCCTCCACTATGCACAAGGAGCCAAAGACCCAGCACCCTTCTATGTACTGCCAAAGATCCACAAGCCCACGGTCAAGTCTAGACCTATCACCGCATCGCATTCATATATCACTGCGGATTTGTCTAGAAAATTGAGTACCATCCTCAACGAACTGGTACTCAAGATACCGGCTATTTCCGTTAATAGCTGGCAGACCGTGCGGCAATTGGAACAAATACGCCTCCCTACTGATTGCGTTTTCTTAACGTATGACGTGGAGAGGTGTTACCCCAGTATCGACATCAAGGACGCCATACGACTGTTAACCAAGGAGCAACCTAAGATCTTCATGGCTGACAATGGCTTCTGGTGTCGAGTACTACAGTTCATCATGTACAACAACTACGTGACTGATGGACATGGGGTACATAGACAGTTGGTTGGCACAGCAACAGGAACAGCCGTAGCTCCTGCCTTTGCCAATCTGTACCTGTTCTATAAGTTCCGAAGGATCTTCAAGGACTTTGTCAGCAGTGTCATCATCAACCGTCGCTACATTGATGATGGTCTCGTGATACTGCGGAACAGAGAGGCTGCCGACCTGCTCATGCAACGACTGAACACATGTTCGAACCTACGCATGACATGGGATATCAGTGAAAAGAAGGCAGTCTATCTGGACCTGGAGATATACAAAGGGCGGAGATTCTTCTTCCACAATCTCTTGGACGTTAAGGTGTACACTAAGCCTATCTCCAAGTTCCTGTACCTCCATGGCAAGTCCAACCATCCCACGCACACGTTCACCGGTGTAGTTAAGGGCGAACTGATTCGCTATTTACGGAACACCACCGATGAACGCACGTGGAAGGCCAAGGTGGCTCACTTGTTCAGAATGTTGGCGCATCGAGGATACACTGGAAAGTATCTACGCGCTGCGCTGGATTATGTAAGCTACCGTGACAGGGCAAAGTATCTCGAACGCGCGGAACGGGAGCCTCCTGACCTAGGATCCCTCGTGAAGTGCAGATTCCATCCACAGATGAAGAAGTATTGGCGCCAGTTCCAAGCCTGGATTGAGTTTCAGCTGCCACGTCATGGAATTCGAGAGAAGTGGCCACGTACGCTCTTGTTCAAGAAGGGCGACAGTGTCAGCCGCCATGTCATCAGTGCGGTACCCTGTTTAAAGTCTGCAGACTTTAAACAGCGTGCGCATGGCCGTGCAGGAATGCGGAACGTCTACAGGGCCAACACTCGGGCCCGCCGAAACCGTCAGATTCAATTATACACGTCGTATTGGCACGATTTTTGGAAAAATCAAAAACGGGCCACCCAGATTCAACGGTCATGACAGTTTCGTAACGGACAAGTTGTCACAGCCTACACGCCTTTTTGTAACGGTATTGTTGCCGATAACGTGGTGGTTACGTGACAAACGGTCATGATGTTTACAGATAGACGTAACGGATCCTCCTGGATCCCCCTCCGTAGAAACCTGCGTAGAAACTGCTGGATGCAGCGTAGAAAAGGATAGAGCAGTGCTAGGGTATCTGGAGGATATATAAGGAGTGCCAGACTCCCCTCTGGCCATCTCCTTCCCTCCTCACCCCAACAACCAAGGCACTGAGGAGTCGTAAAGACGAAAGCGCTCTGCCAACCTTTCCCTCTTTCCCTTCTTCCCCCCCCTTCCCTGCTGCTCCCCCTCATTTTCCGAGGACTCTAAGTCCTTAAGCCGTCTCTCTCTCCCCCTTATGCTCCCTGCGCGACGCCGCACACCCTCAACCCCCTAAAAAGGAAAAAACCCCTAATCGCCGTGGGGTAGTTGCCGTCGCCGATCAAGTCTCTTTCACCATGTCTCGCCGCATCACCCGAAAGATGGCCGAGCATCCAGCCGAAGAGGAAGTCGAAGCAAATCCATTTCAATCTCCAGCCGACGAGGAGAAGGATTATACCGACGATGAACTCTATGCTGTGGTGAAGCCTCATTTGGATCGCGTCTGCGCTCCTTATCGCAAGAAGATCCTTGAGGTAGATGAGAAGATCGCTCGCAGAAGCATCATCCTGGATGAACTTATGAAGCATCAGGACAACGGGACAGTGCCAAAGTCCATTGTCTTGCCCCGAATGCCTCAACTCCCGAGTTCCCAGGTTGATGAGTTTGACTCTAAGTTCAAGGACATTGCGCATGCATTCGTTACTGCTACGCTGAGTCTTGTCGTCAAAGCCCGGGCTACCGATCTAAAAGCCCTCGCTGACGAGAGAAAAGTCCTATTCACTGAAGCCACGGAGAAGCTGGAGGAGTCACTATTCGATGCGTACCACATTGCCAAACAAATGGCAGAGTCGCAAGTGACCTCCGTTCTCAACCGCTATAAGGAGTTTCTCGAATCTTCACTTGAGAAAAGCCGGCTTCAGACTGAACTTAAGAGCTCTTTCCGACACTTCGTGGAAAATGAGAAGAAGAACGCTGACCTCCTGAAGAAAACCGCCGCCGAGGCCGACGAAGTGGAGGCTCCTGCAACTGCGGGGGTCGATCGGCTGCGGGAGGAGATGAAGCAACTTAAGAAGGACATTAGTTCTCTTAAGAATTCTCATAAACCCCCCAGAGGCAAGGGACCCCTAAAAACCCCTAAAGGGAAACCCAAAACCCCTAAAAGCCAACAACAATCTGGGGGGAAGACGAAGTCGAGAGGAAAGCCGAAGCCAAAAAACGGAAAGCGAGGCGCCGCCGGACGGGGCGCCAAGCAAAACTAAACCGTTCTCGGCTGAGGAAGCCCGGTTCCTTTGATCCGAAGGAGTTGAAGTACAACCCACCCGTAGGAATTCCCGATTCCGAAGTACCATATGACGTCAAAAAGGTACTCTCGGTTGGGGGTGGGTTCATGCTCAGAACTCCACTGAAGGTATGTCTGCAAGACACAGTGGATCAACTTTTCAAGGAACTCGGAACTGGGCAAGGGAGAGTCGACATTCCGTCCAACATACGAGTCAAAGGAAAGCTTGAGAGAGAGATTACTCGTATGGGGATTGATCGACCTCCATCCTTGCATCTTACATTGATGCGAGGAATCCGGTACATTAAGAAGATGGACTGGGTCATCAAAGAAGCCGACAAGAACCTTGGTCTCACGCTTATGAGCCGAGAGTTCTACGACGGTCTTGTGCAGAAGGAGATCCACGAGGGTGCATTCTCCGAAGTCAGTGCCTTCCCCCTTGGAAGCCTGCTCGGTAACCTCCTGGTGGTTCTCGAAGTATGTCAAAAAGGACGCAATTTCAATGACGAGATCCTCCACTATGCACAAGGAGCCAAAGACCCAGCACCCTTCTATGTACTGCCAAAGATCCACAAGCCCACGGTCAAGTCTAGACCTATCACCGCATCGCATTCATATATCACTGCGGATTTGTCTAGAAAATTGAGTACCATCCTCAACGAACTGGTACTCAAGATACCGGCTATTTCCGTTAATAGCTGGCAGACCGTGCGGCAATTGGAACAAATACGCCTCCCTACTGATTGCGTTTTCTTAACGTATGACGTGGAGAGGTGTTACCCCAGTATCGACATCAAGGACGCCATACGACTGTTAACCAAGGAGCAACCTAAGATCTTCATGGCTGACAATGGCTTCTGGTGTCGAGTACTACAGTTCATCATGTACAACAACTACGTGACTGATGGACATGGGGTACATAGACAGTTGGTTGGCACAGCAACAGGAACAGCCGTAGCTCCTGCCTTTGCCAATCTGTACCTGTTCTATAAGTTCCGAAGGATCTTCAAGGACTTTGTCAGCAGTGTCATCATCAACCGTCGCTACATTGATGATGGTCTCGTGATACTGCGGAACAGAGAGGCTGCCGACCTGCTCATGCAACGACTGAACACATGTTCGAACCTACGCATGACATGGGATATCAGTGAAAAGAAGGCAGTCTATCTGGACCTGGAGATATACAAAGGGCGGAGATTCTTCTTCCACAATCTCTTGGACGTTAAGGTGTACACTAAGCCTATCTCCAAGTTCCTGTACCTCCATGGCAAGTCCAACCATCCCACGCACACGTTCACCGGTGTAGTTAAGGGCGAACTGATTCGCTATTTACGGAACACCACCGATGAACGCACGTGGAAGGCCAAGGTGGCTCACTTGTTCAGAATGTTGGCGCATCGAGGATACACTGGAAAGTATCTACGCGCTGCGCTGGATTATGTAAGCTACCGTGACAGGGCAAAGTATCTCGAACGCGCGGAACGGGAGCCTCCTGACCTAGGATCCCTCGTGAAGTGCAGATTCCATCCACAGATGAAGAAGTATTGGCGCCAGTTCCAAGCCTGGATTGAGTTTCAGCTGCCACGTCATGGAATTCGAGAGAAGTGGCCACGTACGCTCTTGTTCAAGAAGGGCGACAGTGTCAGCCGCCATGTCATCAGTGCGGTACCCTGTTTAAAGTCTGCAGACTTTAAACAGCGTGCGCATGGCCGTGCAGGAATGCGGAACGTCTACAGGGCCAACACTCGGGCCCGCCGAAACCGTCAGATTCAATTATACACGTCGTATTGGCACGATTTTTGGAAAAATCAAAAACGGGCCACCCAGATTCAACGGTCATGACAGTTTCGTAACGGACAAGTTGTCACAGCCTACACGCCTTTTTGTAACGGTATTGTTGCCGATAACGTGGTGGTTACGTGACAAACGGTCATGATGTTTACAGATAGACGTAACGGATCCTCCTGGATCCCCCTCCGTAGAAACCTGCGTAGAAACTGCTGGATGCAGCGTAGAAAAGGATAGAGCAGTGCTAGGGTATCTGGAGGATATATAAGGAGTGCCAGACTCCCCTCTGGCCATCTCCTTCCCTCCTCACCCCAACAACCAAGGCACTGAGGAGTCGTAAAGACGAAAGCGCTCTGCCAACCTTTCCCTCTTTCCCTTCTTCCCCCCCCTTCCCTGCTGCTCCCCCTCATTTTCCGAGGACTCTAAGTCCTTAAGCCGTCTCTCTCTCCCCCTTATGCTCCCTGCGCGACGCCGCACACCCTCAACCCCCTAAAAAGGAAAAAACCCCTAATCGCCGTGGGGTAGTTGCCGTCGCCGATCAAGTCTCTTTCACCATGTCTCGCCGCATCACCCGAAAGATGGCCGAGCATCCAGCCGAAGAGGAAGTCGAAGCAAATCCATTTCAATCTCCAGCCGACGAGGAGAAGGATTATACCGACGATGAACTCTATGCTGTGGTGAAGCCTCATTTGGATCGCGTCTGCGCTCCTTATCGCAAGAAGATCCTTGAGGTAGATGAGAAGATCGCTCGCAGAAGCATCATCCTGGATGAACTTATGAAGCATCAGGACAACGGGACAGTGCCAAAGTCCATTGTCTTGCCCCGAATGCCTCAACTCCCGAGTTCCCAGGTTGATGAGTTTGACTCTAAGTTCAAGGACATTGCGCATGCATTCGTTACTGCTACGCTGAGTCTTGTCGTCAAAGCCCGGGCTACCGATCTAAAAGCCCTCGCTGACGAGAGAAAAGTCCTATTCACTGAAGCCACGGAGAAGCTGGAGGAGTCACTATTCGATGCGTACCACATTGCCAAACAAATGGCAGAGTCGCAAGTGACCTCCGTTCTCAACCGCTATAAGGAGTTTCTCGAATCTTCACTTGAGAAAAGCCGGCTTCAGACTGAACTTAAGAGCTCTTTCCGACACTTCGTGGAAAATGAGAAGAAGAACGCTGACCTCCTGAAGAAAACCGCCGCCGAGGCCGACGAAGTGGAGGCTCCTGCAACTGCGGGGGTCGATCGGCTGCGGGAGGAGATGAAGCAACTTAAGAAGGACATTAGTTCTCTTAAGAATTCTCATAAACCCCCCAGAGGCAAGGGACCCCTAAAAACCCCTAAAGGGAAACCCAAAACCCCTAAAAGCCAACAACAATCTGGGGGGAAGACGAAGTCGAGAGGAAAGCCGAAGCCAAAAAACGGAAAGCGAGGCGCCGCCGGACGGGGCGCCAAGCAAAACTAAACCGTTCTCGGCTGAGGAAGCCCGGTTCCTTTGATCCGAAGGAGTTGAAGTACAACCCACCCGTAGGAATTCCCGATTCCGAAGTACCATATGACGTCAAAAAGGTACTCTCGGTTGGGGGTGGGTTCATGCTCAGAACTCCACTGAAGGTATGTCTGCAAGACACAGTGGATCAACTTTTCAAGGAACTCGGAACTGGGCAAGGGAGAGTCGACATTCCGTCCAACATACGAGTCAAAGGAAAGCTTGAGAGAGAGATTACTCGTATGGGGATTGATCGACCTCCATCCTTGCATCTTACATTGATGCGAGGAATCCGGTACATTAAGAAGATGGACTGGGTCATCAAAGAAGCCGACAAGAACCTTGGTCTCACGCTTATGAGCCGAGAGTTCTACGACGGTCTTGTGCAGAAGGAGATCCACGAGGGTGCATTCTCCGAAGTCAGTGCCTTCCCCCTTGGAAGCCTGCTCGGTAACCTCCTGGTGGTTCTCGAAGTATGTCAAAAAGGACGCAATTTCAATGACGAGATCCTCCACTATGCACAAGGAGCCAAAGACCCAGCACCCTTCTATGTACTGCCAAAGATCCACAAGCCCACGGTCAAGTCTAGACCTATCACCGCATCGCATTCATATATCACTGCGGATTTGTCTAGAAAATTGAGTACCATCCTCAACGAACTGGTACTCAAGATACCGGCTATTTCCGTTAATAGCTGGCAGACCGTGCGGCAATTGGAACAAATACGCCTCCCTACTGATTGCGTTTTCTTAACGTATGACGTGGAGAGGTGTTACCCCAGTATCGACATCAAGGACGCCATACGACTGTTAACCAAGGAGCAACCTAAGATCTTCATGGCTGACAATGGCTTCTGGTGTCGAGTACTACAGTTCATCATGTACAACAACTACGTGACTGATGGACATGGGGTACATAGACAGTTGGTTGGCACAGCAACAGGAACAGCCGTAGCTCCTGCCTTTGCCAATCTGTACCTGTTCTATAAGTTCCGAAGGATCTTCAAGGACTTTGTCAGCAGTGTCATCATCAACCGTCGCTACATTGATGATGGTCTCGTGATACTGCGGAACAGAGAGGCTGCCGACCTGCTCATGCAACGACTGAACACATGTTCGAACCTACGCATGACATGGGATATCAGTGAAAAGAAGGCAGTCTATCTGGACCTGGAGATATACAAAGGGCGGAGATTCTTCTTCCACAATCTCTTGGACGTTAAGGTGTACACTAAGCCTATCTCCAAGTTCCTGTACCTCCATGGCAAGTCCAACCATCCCACGCACACGTTCACCGGTGTAGTTAAGGGCGAACTGATTCGCTATTTACGGAACACCACCGATGAACGCACGTGGAAGGCCAAGGTGGCTCACTTGTTCAGAATGTTGGCGCATCGAGGATACACTGGAAAGTATCTACGCGCTGCGCTGGATTATGTAAGCTACCGTGACAGGGCAAAGTATCTCGAACGCGCGGAACGGGAGCCTCCTGACCTAGGATCCCTCGTGAAGTGCAGATTCCATCCACAGATGAAGAAGTATTGGCGCCAGTTCCAAGCCTGGATTGAGTTTCAGCTGCCACGTCATGGAATTCGAGAGAAGTGGCCACGTACGCTCTTGTTCAAGAAGGGCGACAGTGTCAGCCGCCATGTCATCAGTGCGGTACCCTGTTTAAAGTCTGCAGACTTTAAACAGCGTGCGCATGGCCGTGCAGGAATGCGGAACGTCTACAGGGCCAACACTCGGGCCCGCCGAAACCGTCAGATTCAATTATACACGTCGTATTGGCACGATTTTTGGAAAAATCAAAAACGGGCCACCCAGATTCAACGGTCATGACAGTTTCGTAACGGACAAGTTGTCACAGCCTACACGCCTTTTTGTAACGGTATTGTTGCCGATAACGTGGTGGTTACGTGACAAACGGTCATGATGTTTACAGATAGACGTAACGGATCCTCCTGGATCCCCCTCCGTAGAAACCTGCGTAGAAACTGCTGGATGCAGCGTAGAAAAGGATAGAGCAGTGCTAGGGTATCTGGAGGATATATAAGGAGTGCCAGACTCCCCTCTGGCCATCTCCTTCCCTCCTCACCCCAACAACCAAGGCACTGAGGAGTCGTAAAGACGAAAGCGCTCTGCCAACCTTTCCCTCTTTCCCTTCTTCCCCCCCCTTCCCTGCTGCTCCCCCTCATTTTCCGAGGACTCTAAGTCCTTAAGCCGTCTCTCTCTCCCCCTTATGCTCCCTGCGCGACGCCGCACACCCTCAACCCCCTAAAAAGGAAAAAACCCCTAATCGCCGTGGGGTAGTTGCCGTCGCCGATCAAGTCTCTTTCACCATGTCTCGCCGCATCACCCGAAAGATGGCCGAGCATCCAGCCGAAGAGGAAGTCGAAGCAAATCCATTTCAATCTCCAGCCGACGAGGAGAAGGATTATACCGACGATGAACTCTATGCTGTGGTGAAGCCTCATTTGGATCGCGTCTGCGCTCCTTATCGCAAGAAGATCCTTGAGGTAGATGAGAAGATCGCTCGCAGAAGCATCATCCTGGATGAACTTATGAAGCATCAGGACAACGGGACAGTGCCAAAGTCCATTGTCTTGCCCCGAATGCCTCAACTCCCGAGTTCCCAGGTTGATGAGTTTGACTCTAAGTTCAAGGACATTGCGCATGCATTCGTTACTGCTACGCTGAGTCTTGTCGTCAAAGCCCGGGCTACCGATCTAAAAGCCCTCGCTGACGAGAGAAAAGTCCTATTCACTGAAGCCACGGAGAAGCTGGAGGAGTCACTATTCGATGCGTACCACATTGCCAAACAAATGGCAGAGTCGCAAGTGACCTCCGTTCTCAACCGCTATAAGGAGTTTCTCGAATCTTCACTTGAGAAAAGCCGGCTTCAGACTGAACTTAAGAGCTCTTTCCGACACTTCGTGGAAAATGAGAAGAAGAACGCTGACCTCCTGAAGAAAACCGCCGCCGAGGCCGACGAAGTGGAGGCTCCTGCAACTGCGGGGGTCGATCGGCTGCGGGAGGAGATGAAGCAACTTAAGAAGGACATTAGTTCTCTTAAGAATTCTCATAAACCCCCCAGAGGCAAGGGACCCCTAAAAACCCCTAAAGGGAAACCCAAAACCCCTAAAAGCCAACAACAATCTGGGGGGAAGACGAAGTCGAGAGGAAAGCCGAAGCCAAAAAACGGAAAGCGAGGCGCCGCCGGACGGGGCGCCAAGCAAAACTAAACCGTTCTCGGCTGAGGAAGCCCGGTTCCTTTGATCCGAAGGAGTTGAAGTACAACCCACCCGTAGGAATTCCCGATTCCGAAGTACCATATGACGTCAAAAAGGTACTCTCGGTTGGGGGTGGGTTCATGCTCAGAACTCCACTGAAGGTATGTCTGCAAGACACAGTGGATCAACTTTTCAAGGAACTCGGAACTGGGCAAGGGAGAGTCGACATTCCGTCCAACATACGAGTCAAAGGAAAGCTTGAGAGAGAGATTACTCGTATGGGGATTGATCGACCTCCATCCTTGCATCTTACATTGATGCGAGGAATCCGGTACATTAAGAAGATGGACTGGGTCATCAAAGAAGCCGACAAGAACCTTGGTCTCACGCTTATGAGCCGAGAGTTCTACGACGGTCTTGTGCAGAAGGAGATCCACGAGGGTGCATTCTCCGAAGTCAGTGCCTTCCCCCTTGGAAGCCTGCTCGGTAACCTCCTGGTGGTTCTCGAAGTATGTCAAAAAGGACGCAATTTCAATGACGAGATCCTCCACTATGCACAAGGAGCCAAAGACCCAGCACCCTTCTATGTACTGCCAAAGATCCACAAGCCCACGGTCAAGTCTAGACCTATCACCGCATCGCATTCATATATCACTGCGGATTTGTCTAGAAAATTGAGTACCATCCTCAACGAACTGGTACTCAAGATACCGGCTATTTCCGTTAATAGCTGGCAGACCGTGCGGCAATTGGAACAAATACGCCTCCCTACTGATTGCGTTTTCTTAACGTATGACGTGGAGAGGTGTTACCCCAGTATCGACATCAAGGACGCCATACGACTGTTAACCAAGGAGCAACCTAAGATCTTCATGGCTGACAATGGCTTCTGGTGTCGAGTACTACAGTTCATCATGTACAACAACTACGTGACTGATGGACATGGGGTACATAGACAGTTGGTTGGCACAGCAACAGGAACAGCCGTAGCTCCTGCCTTTGCCAATCTGTACCTGTTCTATAAGTTCCGAAGGATCTTCAAGGACTTTGTCAGCAGTGTCATCATCAACCGTCGCTACATTGATGATGCTCTCGTGATACTGCGGAACAGAGAGGCTGCCGACCTGCTCATGCAACGACTGAACACATGTTCGAACCTACGCATGACATGGGATATCAGTGAAAAGAAGGCAGTCTATCTGGACCTGGAGATATACAAAGGGCGGAGATTCTTCTTCCACAATCTCTTGGACGTTAAGGTGTACACTAAGCCTATCTCCAAGTTCCTGTACCTCCATGGCAAGTCCAACCATCCCACGCACACGTTCACCGGTGTAGTTAAGGGCGAACTGATTCGCTATTTACGGAACACCACCGATGAACGCACGTGGAAGGCCAAGGTGGCTCACTTGTTCAGAATGTTGGCGCATCGAGGATACACTGGAAAGTATCTACGCGCTGCGCTGGATTATGTAAGCTACCGTGACAGGGCAAAGTATCTCGAACGCGCGGAACGGGAGCCTCCTGACCTAGGATCCCTCGTGAAGTGCAGATTCCATCCACAGATGAAGAAGTATTGGCGCCAGTTCCAAGCCTGGATTGAGTTTCAGCTGCCACGTCATGGAATTCGAGAGAAGTGGCCACGTACGCTCTTGTTCAAGAAGGGCGACAGTGTCAGCCGCCATGTCATCAGTGCGGTACCCTGTTTAAAGTCTGCAGACTTTAAACAGCGTGCGCATGGCCGTGCAGGAATGCGGAACGTCTACAGGGCCAACACTCGGGCCCGCCGAAACCGTCAGATTCAATTATACACGTCGTATTGGCACGATTTTTGGAAAAATCAAAAACGGGCCACCCAGATTCAACGGTCATGACAGTTTTCGTAACGGACAAGTTGTCACAGCCTACACGCCTTTTTGTAACGGTATTGTTGCGATAACGTGGTGGTTACGTGACAAACGGTCATGATGTTTACAGATAGACGTAAACGGATCCTCCTGGATCCCCTCCGTAGAAACCTGCGTAGAAACTGCTGGATGCAGCGTAGAAAAGGATAGAGCAGTGCTAGGGTATCTGGAGGATATATAAGGAGTGCCAGACTCCCTCTGGCCATCTCCTTCCCTTCCTCACCCCAACAACCAAGGCACTGAGGAGTCGTAAAGACGAAAGCGCTCTGCCAACCTTTCCCTCTTTCCCTTCTTCCCCCCCTTCCCTGCTGCTCCCCTCATTTTCCGAGGACTCTAAGTCCTTAAGCCCGTCTCTCTCTCCCCTTATCTCCCTGCGCGACGCCGCACACCCTCAACCCCTAAAAGGAAAAACCCCTAATCGCCGTGGGGTAGTTGCCGTCGCCGATCAAGTCTCTTTCACCATGTCTCGCCGCATCACCCGAAAGATGGCCGAGCATCCAGCCGAAGAGGAAGTCGAAGCAAATCCATTTCAATCTCAGCCGACGAGGAGAAGGATTATACCGACGATGAACTCTATGCTGTGGTGAAGCCTCATTTGGATCGCGTCTGCGCTCCTTATCGCAAGAAGATCCTTGAGGTAGATGAGAAGATCGCTCGCAGAAGCATCATCCTGGATGAACTTATGAAGCATCAGGACAACGGGACAGTGCCAAAGTCCATTGTCTTGCCCCGAATGCCTCAACTCCCGAGTTCCCAGGTTGATGAGTTTGACTCTAAGTTCAAGGACATTGCGCATGCATTCGTTACTGCTACGCTGAGTCTTGTCGTCAAAGCCCGGGCTACCGATCTAAAAGCCCTCGCTGACGAGAGAAAAGTCCTATTCACTGAAGCCACGGAGAAGCTGGAGGAGTCACTATTCGATGCGTACCACATTGCCAAACAAATGGCAGAGTCGCAAGTGACCTCCGTTCTCAACCGCTATAAGGAGTTTCTCGAATCTTCACTTGAGAAAAGCCGGCTTCAGACTGAACTTAAGAGCTCTTTCCGACACTTCGTGGAA
>NBIV01000335.1:0-72010 GCA_003194525.1 Gracilariopsis chorda
TCTCACAATAGCACCAGCTCGGGTCGTTGTGGAAGATCCTCTGATCAGCAGAACAAAAGAAACGGGAAACTGAAGCATATGCATACGCACTTGTTATCTGCAGCTGGACTTGGGACTGTTGCACTAAGGGACGACATGCGACACCCAATTCCCGCATTTTTGTGTTCTTGTAACGATTGAGAAGACACATGGCAGCAAAGCAAAGCTGCAGTCAAGAAGTTGGATAAACAATGAAGTGGATGGGAGGGAAACAAAAGACAAGACGAAGAAGCGGAAACCGGTAGACCAAACCGTACCCTTGTCCCTCGTTGACGCCAGCCGAAGACAATTGTCATGGTTTGAGGCTTATGTAGAAACTCGCTGAGTAGCGCAGCGGGTCAGAATTTACTGCTACCCACGATTGAAATCATAATGAAAGAAGGAAACAACCATTAACCCGGTGCGTTATGATATCAACACAGTTCTATAAAACATCCTGCTCCCGTTGAGCGCTCCAATAAAATTCCATCTGAGATTCATCTAGAAATACGCTGCCTTGTGTATACCGCTTCCAACACTGAACCGCATGTCTGGAAGTGAGATGGAACTCAATCTGTCACAATCATCCGGTACAACTGCACCTTCAAAGTGGCCATTTCTTGTTCACGTGAATAGGTCGTTAGCTTTCAAGTTGTTCTTTTCAACGTGATGAGAGTGTTTTCGATGCGAATGAAAAAAAAACAGATTCATGCCGATACGGAGGGCCATCACCTCCCTCATGGGGGCCTGATCTACTTGTGCTCAAGCACTACAGGTCATTCTGCGCCGTTCTGTGGTCCCATTTTTGCGATTTCTATGCTCAAGGTGGCGACAGCCAATTCATCTCCTCATGATATAACAAGTACACGTGAGGTAACTTCACTCAGACCATTGACACAAGGATGGTTTTTGAACGCATGAAATGTATTCTTCCCATCCAGACTGACGGAGGATATAAATAGCATCGTTCAAGCTAGTTTATCCGTTTGACGGGATCCGAAGAACTCTGTAGCTTCGTTCTCCGACCCTGTCGTTAAACTCGGCCCGCTAACTTGTGCGAAAGAGTAAGCGTGCTGCACAACCCTCACAGGTCCCACCGTCCTTTCCGTGACCTTCCCACACATCCTCTTTGAAGAGAAGGTGCTCTACTCAAAGAGTTGCGTACCGTTGAAAAATGGCGCCCCGAAGCCGGCATGGCAACTGGTCCGGTCGCACATGGCCCTTAGTTGTGTGGAATGGTTTAGTTCGCATACATTACGCCGGAATCTGAAGAAGGTGCGTATTGTTCGCTGCTCCAACTAACGAAATCGCCAAGAGCAAAGATGAAGTGGAAAATAGGTGGCTCGCATGAGTTCCGTTGACATTTCGTAAACTGTTACTGTTTATAATACTTGTACTAAATGTAGCATAACTCTCTAGCTAGGATTCTCAACATTAAATTCTCTGCTCGCTCGCCGGAGGTCGTCAGTTCGATGCACTTTCAGTTTCTTCATTATCTGGGAAGTAAATACGTTGCCGTCGCTTTGTCTGACTGAGATGAAGCGATGATCGAGAAACGTTCATCTTGCACATATGATAGGTTAGCCGCTCCGCCTTGTCACATGGTTCTCACCTCTTTTTTGGACCCCCGGTTATCCCCCATTTAGTTCCTATGCGTTATCGAGTCTTCTCGAAAAAGGAGCAAGGACACTCCGACTGGCTTGAACACTCCTGCCGGGTTTCCATCTGAATCTGTTGTCTGTCTCGCCCGTTTCGGGCGTATGCCCAATGGGGCAGACGCCTCCGGCTTTGTTTACAAGTCTTTCTCTTTTCATCCGCAGTGTTTCCTTCCAGTCTGTTGTTAAGTACTGGAGTACGGTTCTGAAAAGAACGAAAACGGCAGGCAATACGGTGAAAGATGCCACGAAAAGGGTGCAAATGCTGTAGTGACGAGCGCGGGGGGAACAACAGTGGGTACACTCAACGAGAGTTGCCTCTTCTCCTGAGTGGCCATCCAAGAAGTCGGATGGCCTTTATAAGCACCCGCCGAGTCAGTTGGCACTGACTCGACCAAACGATAGCTTGTGCAGCCTGACGTGGCCTATTGAAGATACAAGATATTGATATCATCGCGCAACCAATACAATTAAGTACGGTATGCTCTATCGCAATGCTGAACGCATTTGCGCAGAAGACAGTAGACGTGGCACATTTGCAAGCCTATTTCCGCGACAGACGCGTAATCGCTGGCTGTATTATACAACAGCGCCCCGTAATTAAGTAGGTGACAACCCCACTTGATTACTCAGAGATGGTCAGCGATAGCGCGTTGTCGTGGAGTTCCCGCTGTAGATACGTCCGTCAGGTACTCTTGTACCATAGCTGGAACGTCCTGTTGCAGAGACGCAACAGAAACCCAATCAGTCTCGTCGACGGCAAAACCACGCCACTTGACCAATACTTCCGTAGTTCCTTGCTGCCTTCTTAGATCAAGGAAGCGATCTATTACAAGCAGTTCGCCTTGTTGATACGCAAGATGGCCCAGTAGTTCTTCTGTGACTTCAAATCATTATTACGAAAGAACTTCAGACGACGACCATGAACCTCCATTGTCGATCCATCCACGACAGAATTGATGAGAAAGATGTATCCAGACCGGCATTTTGTGACGCAGTATGGGCCAAGCCACTTTAAAGACGGCTTACGAGTGTGATCGCGTTGTTGAACCCGCGCAAAACAAAGTCCCCTTCGGTAAAATTAATAGGACGGACATTAGTCTTTCGATTGTGATGGTCGACTGCTTGTCTACGTTTCTTGCCAGATCGGATTGCGACATCCTTATGCATGTTGTTCAATTTGCACTGCATATCTTCAATCTGTCTCAGCTGCAGTCTTCGTACGTCATCAATGTTGAGAACTTTTGTCTTCTCACCTATCCTGCGCGTGATTGCAGTCATAGGAGAGTCTTGTTTGTGACCAGTGAAGACTGTCAAAGGGTATCGGTTTCCAAGACGATGCAGCGACGAATTGTTGAGTACGGACTGAAAACCGAGCCAAACACTGGGCCAGCAGCTGTGGGGCAGTTGTTATTCCGAAAGCAGCGCACGACATGTCATCAGCAGCTCTCGATACACAACTTCCACCGTTCCATTCGACCAAGGACAGTACGCGAGTGTAAAGTGATGAGATGACTTTGTCTTCTCTTGCAAAAATCTGATAACTTCGTTCTTGAAATTTGAACCTCTATCAGATACCCACTTTTGTACCACGCCAAAAGCGGCAAACCATTGTTTACGACAACTTCCACAGTGGTCTTGGTAGCTGGTGTGAGCCATACGTATCCGCTATGATCGTCCTTAAATACTAAAACGTACAGGAACTCATCTTCACCAGGAAACATGTAGCAGAAATCAAAATGCAGGAGTTCATTTGATTCATTTACATGCAGGGCGTGGCCCAGGAGACGTGGAATAATCTTACCAGACTGTGTGCAAAGGCAATGCAGACAAGATTCAACAAACGTCTTCACGTTATGGTCCATACCCTTCCAGTAATAATGAGCCTTAATTGCGGTGGCAGTTACATTGAAAGCTCTATGAACGCCATGACCAGTGTGCGCTGCAATGAGTATTCGCAACTTGAGTAGATCTTCATCACTTGGGATCCAAAAGGCACCATTCCAGTTCTGAACTCCCTCATTGGTAGTCGTGAACCCAGTTGGCAGTGACTCGGCAGAGCGTTCCTGTGCCTGCCGAATGTCCTTCAAAGTTGGCCAGTCAAATTCTGAGTCTACTCCTGGATTGATGGGTGCGTACATCAAGGCCATGGCGCGTGGAACGTATACAGCGCGTACTGCAAAACTGGATCTCACAGCCCACCGGGTCAACATATCTGCCCAAACGTTCCTTTCTCCGGGTAAATGCTCCACAACGTATCTAAATGCGCTTAATGTGATTGCCCAACGCATTAATTTGCTTGCTGTGTGTCGTGCCATTCCTGGATTGCGTCCGTAAGGTTCGAAAAGATATACCAGATTAGCGTGATCGGTGAAGATATTTACTTCATGGCCCAGAACGAGGTAGTCTAATCGACACATTGCTTCTACGATTGCGTAGCCTTCCTTCTCTGGAACGGACCAGTTGACTGCTGATCCCGAGAATGCTCCAGAAAGGAAACAGAGAGGCTCGTGTGGTTGTTCCTCGATAATTTTGTTCCGATATTTGTACGGAACCTGGGTGAGAATGGCTGCCCAGTGAGTCTCTGAGGTATCTGTGAAGAGACATAGGATGTGCTTGAATTTCGGGTACGCAAGCTTGACCGAAGCGGCTAATTGATCTTTGATGTCAGCGAAAGCTGAGTCATGTGTGGCGCCCCATGAGTTGCTGAGGGAAAGGTTGCGAATTGCTTGCTTGGTTCTCTTACCGACTTTGGAATAACATTCCTCGAGTAGAGCGTGCAGTGGAGCAATTGGCTCGACGTAGGCAGGGATTGGGTTACGCATCCAGTTCGTATCACATACGAACTGTTGGAGTTTACTTGCCATTGTGGGGGTCTGCATGGACACCAATGTGCTGAAATGTCGTGGATGATACTCTATACCTTGTGCCGAAATGATCCTTCCGCAGAACTGGACCTGGTGTGCAAATAGAGTTGACTTCTCTGCATGTATCTTGAGTCCTATTTCCTTGCAGACAACAATGAAAGATTGGATATTGTTGAGCAGCTCTTCTTCGTTTTTCGCGTAGAAGGGAAAATCATGTATCCATTGAAGCATCTTGTCGACGCGTCCGTCGAAATTTTCAGACAATACTGCTTGGAAGTGATTTCCGGAGTCACTACCACCTTTTAGAAGACGTTTGGAGGAGTATGCGCCGAGTGGAGTTTGAATCGACATCATTTCCTGTGATTCCGGAGACAGGGGAACTTGCCAATAGCCATGCGCTAGGTCGATATTGGCGAAGCAAGTGCTTCCTGAAATGTCCTGGAACTTGGACTCAAGGTGTGGCATTGCGGACTGAATCGGTATGGTGCGTGCATTGGGTCCGCGCAGATCCACAGTGAACCTTAGTTTGGTAGGTCCGGGCTTCGGCACTGCAAGGGCAGGCGAGGCCCAACGAGCGGAATGGTTTTTGTATATGGCACCAACGGCCTCTAATTCTCGAATCGTATGGATGATAAAGTCCCGTTGCTGCGGTGCATAACGACGTTGGGGAGATCTATATGGCTTAGAATTCTCAGTAGCAGTGATTCTAAGCGGAAGAACATCGACAGGTGGGTCCGATCCGAGTTTGATTCTAAACATGGCGCGGTATTCTTCATACATTTCAGCGAGCCTCTGGGATCCTTTCTGAGATATGGCGTTTGAAGTTGCTTCCTTGGTGATTTGAATGAATGCTTTGTCGATAGACTCCTTGCTATTCTTGCCGATCCCGGCAGCCAGGCATTCCGGTAACTCGATGGGATCATCGTCGGCAGCCATGTACGACAAACCCTGATAATTTGCAGTAGCGAGTTTAAATTGTTCGGTGTTAATGTCGAACAAATGTTTGTTGTGGATTCTGTCCCTTATATGGACCAAGTGGGCTTTCAAGTTAACTCCAATGGAGTTAAGGAAAGGTCGACCAAGTAGTATTTCGTCCATGTCGCGATGTACAACGTAGAATTCAATACCACGTACCCTAACAGGAATGTTAGAACCAGGAAGGAAGATGGTGACTGTGAGAAGTGCCGTTTTGGACGCAGTGGCGATTGCAGAACCCTTTGACTTGAAAGCCCCTTCCAGGGTCAGTGGAGTTGGCAAAGCCTTGACTCCGATATCTTGAAGCGCAGCTTGTACCTTGTCGAACTTCTTCGCATGGACTGCGCTGAAATATGCACCAGAGTGTCCAAGAACTGTTTCAAACACATTGTCTTCCAAGGCTACCCTGAAACGTCCTTCATTTCCGTCCGGGCCTTTTGTCTTCAAGTTCGATACACCTGTAACCGTCTTGGCTTTCTTAGTCTTCTAATTTCCATAATGCTTCTCGAAAAGTTCCTTCTTTTTCTTGGGAGAGGTAAAGTGACAGTCCTTGAGACGATGAACACCGTCACAGTCCTCATTAAGACACGGTGTGGTGCAACGCCCCAAAGGGGAGAAACACCGAAAAACGTTCGGGATCTTTCCTCCGTGGAGGTGAACCCAGTTGGGTAGAGCCCTCCCAGAGGTGTCACGGCGAAGCCGGTTTGTAAGACCAGGGACACCTGTCGCGACTCGCGCAGCGAGGTGATGGCGAAGAATCGGTATCCGCGTGAGCGGGGTGTGATCCTCAGTAGAGGTATGTTTCCACGTAAGTGGGGGTGTGTGGACGGATGCGCACACAAGGGCTGCGGATAGCGGGAGGTGCTACCCAAAAAAGGGGAAAAAGTAAGGGCGAAAAGGAGGAAGAGAGGACGAAGTGAGTCGCGAGAGCGACGGGGGCGAACGGCGATGCCGGTAACAATATCCCTATACAGGGCGAAACCCCAATGAAATTGGATTAATATGACTCCCAGTGATGGTTCCCTTTAGATGTGCAAGGGGGTTAGATGTCCCGTGGTTCACGGCGGTTCCCTCCAAGGAGAACTACAGCACGCGCGCAAGCGGTAACAACTAGAACCAATTCCCCAGGTTGGGGTCCCTTCTTGGGGAAGGTTTACTGGTGCGACGGCAGTGCGCCGTCGCACTAAGTACTAGCTTCCCAGAGATGGGTGTGAAAATAAAAAATAGAATCAACTAAAATACTCCACATTTCGTGGCAACATCCACTACTTTGGCCAACGGCCAATTGACCCAAAACTGTGACCCACGTGTCCATATCCACCATAGTGGGGCGTAGTTCATATACACACTACACAACCGATAATAACGGGAAAGCATTCAAGTACCAAGAATCCCTCCTTGAGGGCGTTGCACTTCACACGGCGTATTCCATTCTGTGTCTTTCCGCTTACTGATACGACGGTTTGACACCGCAGGATCTGCGTTAGGTGTTATCTCCGAGTTTCCGGTACCAACACCTTTGGTGTTTGTTTGCTTTGCTGCGTTCTCGAAAACTACTGCTTTTACGTGGGTTAACACGTGCTCGTGCAGTTTCCGTCAGGGCAAATTCGAGAGCGATATTGGATACCTCATCTCTGAAGAGCTTGATACTCGCAAGCTGTTCTTTTTTACATGCCCTCCTCATCATTCGAATGCGTTCCTGCAGTACGTCGGGTTGAAACTTCCCGACAAGGCGGTCAAGAAACTTCTTTGCCAGGTCAGTGTCCTTCAATATTTCTGAAGCGTTGTTCTGGCCCAACGCAGTAATCACTGAAATAATAAAGTTTGATACACTACCAGCAGGGTCTTCTTTGCTCACTTTGAAGGAGATTATGCGAAGTGCGGCATCGATACGCTCAGCGAGGTCTTTCGGGGATGGGTTAAAAGCTCTTTCAAACCAAGCCTGTACTTTGTCCAAAGTAGCCTCTTCAAGAGTTTGAGCAGCTTTGATGTCGCCCATAGCACATAAGGCGTGTATTACATTTGGTTGCACACAATCCTATACCGTGGCAACTGTTAGTTTAGCATCTTCATCGCGATCGTTGTTCACGTTTTCGACTTTGGCTCTGTATGCAGCAAAGACCGTCTCGAATTTGATCAGAGCCGGTTGATCTAAAAATTTCAGTTGCGGGAGTTGAATGACAGCGACAAAACCGTAGTTGGAGGTAGTCATTATGGCACTTTGAACAGTACTACAGACAATTTGCTCTTTAAGAACAAAGCGCTTTGTTGTTAAGTACTAGAGTACGGTTCTGAAAAAAAACGAAAACGGCAGGCAATACGTTTAAAGATGCCACGAAAAGGGTGCAAATGCTGTAGTGACGAGCGCGGGGGAACAACAGTCGGTACACTCAACGAGAGTTGCCTCTTCTCCTGAGTGGCCATCCAAGAATTCGGATGGCCTTTATAAGCACCCACCGAGTCAGTTGGCACTGACTCCACCAAACAATAGCTTGCGCAGCCTGAAGTGGGCTATTGAATATACAAGATATTGCCATCATCGCGCAACCAATAAGATTAAGTACGGTATGCTCTATCGCAATGCTGAACGCATTTGAGCAGAAGACGGTAGACGTGGCACATTTGCAAGCCTATTTCTGCGACAGACGCGTAATCGCTCTCTGTATTATACAACACAGTCCTGAAGAAACTCTGCAAGGCATTTTTCGAGTCCAGACGTCGTCATGAAAACCAGATTACTTTCATTCGAAAGGAAGTTATGTACGATATTCAGGATCGAGTAAGAAAGTGCCAGTAAGGCACATGCGGCACCATCTTTCGTACATTCGCTTGATTTTGTTAGCAGAGTTTCGCAACCTTCAAGTATCACCGAGTGAAACGTCTCATTTCCTGCGACTGGTATGAGAGCGAATATGGCGCTCCTTGCCTTCCACGGGTTCTTCGAACTAAACCACTCGTTGGTTATCTGGACCATCATACTGGGTTGAGAAGACGGTTCAGTATTCTTTTACCAAACGCGTCACAAATGTCGTAAGTTGAGAATAATCCAGAATCGAAAAGACGAGAGAATGTTGCCATCCACATGCTTGTCACAAGGCCTTCGCCGAAAAGATACTCATTAGTGAAGATAATACTAGATATCTTATCTTCCTGTTCGCAAGAAACGAAAAGCCTGATAGCGACTTTTGCGCGTTCTTCAACCGGAATCACCGGACATCCCTTTCTCCACTCTTCATACCAAGTACTCACTTCAGCACCAACCTGAGCTGTTTGGATTTGAAAGTCCGTAAAGAACGGTCTTGCTTCCTCCAAATAATCTCGTAGACGATTGATACGCATTTGGGCAGCACTGTCGTCGGCATCCATTGAATAGTAGGAGACTGATAACGATCTCAAAGCAATGCAGATGTACAATGTTCCGATAAGACGTTTGCCACAAAGGTTTGTTTCGGTTAAAGCAAGACACTGACACAATGATGTCTCTTGAAGTATTTTAGGCAAGACTGCAACCAAAGTAGCTGAAAACCAGAGAGAAAACTGCTACAAGTCGGGGATTTGGAAACCTCTAACACAATCTGTCTTGAATGAAACAAAACAGATGATGGTACGGAGTTGTGAGTAGGTCAAGGCTTCGTGGGGTCCAACCCGTACGGCTTGGGGAGAGAAAGAATGCACACAGACGAGATTCGCGGGAAGATTTGATGAGGCCAGAGAGCGCGCGAAGTAGTTTTAAGCACAGTCGACGGCGTGTGAGGATATATCTTAATAAGGTTACCTGGGGTTGCTAATCATCATTTTACCACCACACGCATATCCAAGAATACTCCAAATATCGCGCAAACGATCTCATCTACGTTGTTGATCCCCAAAAGATGGCGCCTGTTAGAACTATTTACGTAGATTGTGGTTATGATTAGCATTGCTTGGCGATGCATCTCAAGTCTTAGATTTCCATTGAGTGATGCAGGTTACCATAATTATGTTAACATGTAGTCTGATGGAGGGTGGAATGCCAGGCAAGTAACTACTGACGAAACATCCATATCGAGTATGCGAGATGTATAACAAACAAAACTACGCCAGCATTCTACATTGACACGTTGCACGAGCTCTAAAGGACACTCTCGCTGAGCGTTGGTGAGGGACGTAGACACCAGAGTTTCAAGGGTGGCAGCGGGCAGAATGTAGTTTTCGAATACCTCACGCTCGTGTTGCACTCAGATCTGATCTAGCTTCGAGAGGTTCACCTTGCACTGGTGCATTTCAAAAGCGTTAGCTCGAGCTCGGGCATTCGCTGGACAGAAATTGCAGCCAGATGGAATTTTCAGAGCGTTCATTACCAACGTGAATGGGATGGTAATGTACTCAATTGAATCTCTCACGAATTTGTCTGCCCAAAAATCTCCCTCATACGAACATAAATATTGGTCTTAGAGTCACAGATGGAGGCAGAAGGCTTACGATGGCGTGTTTTGTGCACCGAGGTATGTTGGAAATATTAAAGGTGTTTTCTTCACGGTTCCCTCTCGACGGGGCTCCGTATTGCACGAAAGCTTGGCTATGAGCCTCATTACAGAAGAAGAGGCAATTCAATAAACTAGTACTATGCGGGAAGAATGCTGAGCAAGCAAGAGAAAATATATCAGCGCAGATTAGCTGACAATTGTTGATAACTCGCAGATCAATATTTGAAGGGAAGAGTGAAAGGAGTATGCAAAACAAAGCTGTAATTCCAAGCACGTAAGGCCACACTAGCATCCTTGGTTGAGATATGTACAATTATGAACTGAAGTGGACCAGAGCGCCAGGCATAAAAAAGTTGTTCCATGGGGTCATGTATCGTTGGCGATAGGGAGCGGGATATTGATTTCACCTGGTCTTGGAACAAGGCTGTAGCATTTCACAAGTATCGCAAATTGGGCAAATGTCTTGAAAGCTACGTTAAAGGCTTCGTACATATCTGACACAAGCGACATCTGGCCACCACACCGAGGGCGGCGATGCACAAATATGGTAACACAGGTATCTTCAGAAGGTGTCATACGTTTTTCTACCGTTCAGATGCCTGTATTCACGGAAGTAGGACAAGCACGAGGCTCGTAACTTCTGCGTCGAAGTTTCAATTAAGCATAAAAGGCGTTGTGACAGTGTTGATGCTTTGAAAGGAATCCTTGCTGGTGAGGAAGCTGCAGAGGTTGCGAGGGGGTGTGACGGATAGTGGTCGGTCCCAACCTTGGATATCAGCGAAGAAGCATGCTGGAGTCATTTGCAGTTTCAAACGTTGCGGAAGCGCTGGCGTCTTCGCAAGATGGTACAAATTTACATTCGTATGTGTTGTAGCAAATACGGCATCACCTTGGACTACACGATAGATGAGACTGTACGCTGGGTAGCAAATGCGTAGGCGGCAACCGCTGAACCCACAAATGCGCAGCTGACACTTGCGCAGGTAGCAAATGCGTTGCTGTCAACTGCGTAGGTGGCTTTACCCCGCGCAGTAGGCAAGATAGTGTGTGACTATCGTGCTTGCCGAGTTCGACAGACAATCAGCTCGGCAAGGGGCGCTCATAAGAGGCCTTCCGATTCTTCGGAAGGCAACTCACGAGGCAACACACAGCAAGTGAGGTGCCCGTTCTCTTGCCACGCTCCTACGCCTTTCAGCGCTTCTATCGATTCCTTACAGTAGCTCCGCGCTGCGTTCTCGCCTTCGGCACTCTCGGCAATCTCCGCCACAACGCTAGCGTGGTTTTTTAGTTGATCATCTTTGGGACTTTCTCGCTCGGGCAACACTGAACATCAAAGCGCTTTGATCTAAAGAGTACCAGTGTGGTCGAGCAAAAAAGGTTCAATAAATCCATGGCTACCTCAAACTACGGAGTCATTTCGGTTATTCAGCCGCCGTCGCTGAAAAACATCGACCAGCCCACGCTCATCTGGTTTGAAACGGACTACGCAGCCTACCGCGCGAAAGTTGAAGACGTGAACAAAGACAGGCCAGCTGACTAATGTCTTTCTACGGCCTCTATCAAGGACTGCATGAACTCTGCTACTCTACATGCGCTCTGCATGATCGGAGAAATAGAAGGGGCTTCTTCTGTCGAGGATGCTACAGCGGAGAAAGTGAAGCTTTGGTTTGAAAATGCTTCAACGTCAACTCCTAAGGATCTAGCTGAGAGGATGGACGCTGCACTACGGCTGGTTTCGTATGTCCCAAACAAAGAAGATCCAGCTGGAGGCGTGTCCAACTTCATCATCAGCTTCATCACTGCAGTTGATCAAAACAACGCCTCGGAAGTCCTCAAGGACAAAGACATGTATAAGAAATTCATCGACCGTCTAGTGCCCAAATCCAAACGGGATGTTCTTGCCGAACTGATCAAAATGATGAGAAGAGGCTGGAATAAAGAGCAGTTATGCAGCATCAAACTGTTCAAGGAAGAAGTGGCGTCCATGGCGTTGGAAATCGCACTCACGGAGACTGCATTGGCATGGGTCAACCCTTCTAAGTCGAATCACTCTCGTCTCCAAGGAAGAAAACCGTCAACACCTGCCGCATCGAACGGAAGGGAAACTTCATTCTCTCGTCCCAAGCCAAAGGGCGGAAAGCGTTAGAATAAGAGAAAGGACATCGAGTGGACCGAATCCTGCCTGAATCCAGACTGTTTTGAGAAACATTGCCTTAAGAACTGCAAGAACACTACAGAGGAACGCGAATCGGAACTGTTTGAGAAGTACTACAGCACCAGGGCAGCGAAGAAGGCCAAAGCGATTAAGGATTTGTCGACAGCAAGTCCTACAGTACCCATAGCAGACACGGGAAGGTTCAAGATGGCGTTGGAAGACACTGTCTTGGAAACCGTCTTAGATGATTCTGGGGCAGATTTCAGTGCAATCGCATCAAACATGTTCACTCAGGTACTCTCGGAGATGCCGAACCTCGACATCCGTCTGCTAGACCGACCCATTGCCCTGACGGGTGCTTTCAGCACCAACAACGACGCAAAAGCTTTCGCCTCTCGATCAGTTAAGATGGCAATAACTATCTCCCTCCCGAGTTCCAACATCCCAGTCCGCGTCAGAGGAGTAACATTCTTTGTAGTGGATCACCCCATAGAGGAGATACCCCTCGGTCGTCCATTCCTTCACTCTATAGGATTCAACTTGTAGGATCATCTCGTCCGTGTCAGGGACGCGATTCACGACGAGCACTTCGATGAACTTGACCCAGACACTTTAAAGCTTGCAGCTGCCAAGTATAAGGGCCTGTCATACACAGAAGCCGACGACGACCCTATAGAACTACCTGAGTGTCTATCTGCGAGAATCGGAGAGGACAGCGAAGAGGCTATCAAGGAAGCTTTCAGAAGAATTCTCGACGAAGCAAAGAGTAACGTAATATCTGATGCAGGACAGAAGAGACTCGAGGACATGCTCCGGAAGTATCGTGACGTGTTCAGGATCAAGCCGGGCGCTGACCCGCCTGCCGACGTCCCTTCACTCGTTATCAATCCCATGAAGAACGCCAAACCACACCGATCACCCCAACGCCGCTATGCACCGCACCAGAGGGCCTTCATCATACAGACCGTCCGAGAGTTGGAGGCAGTGGTGGCCATTTACAAGAGTCCCGCTGCAAGATGGGCCTCACCAGCTCTGGCGGTCGCAAAACCAGGCTCAGCTAGGCTTCGTTTAACAGTAGATCTACGTGGATCCAATGCCCGTACCGTTCCGATACAATCATCGATGCCCCACCTCGATTCCAAATTTCAAGACATGGCAGGCAGTACTTGTTTCGGTAATCTGGATTTGGCTCACGGCTACTGGAAGCTACCCCTATCCAAAGAATTGCAAGAGATGATGTAAATACAGACACCACTAGGTGTCTATTCATCGAAACGACTACTAAAAAGGGGGAAGCGATTCCGGCAACCATTTCCAAGCTGTGCTCGCGCACAAGTTTGAAGGGCGAGTGGACAAATTTCTGCAGTGGCTATACGATTTCGTTTTGTATGCCAAAACCGAATTGCAACTGCTGTCCAACATAGAGCACTTCTTGCAGGTATGTCAGGAAATTGGTTTGAAGATCGACTACGAGAAGACACATCTCTTCCGAAGAGAGGTTCAGTTCTGCCGACGGATCATATCATCGGAAGGAATTCAATACCATCCACGGCACTATGACGCTCTTGGGGCTATGAAGCAACATACGATGGCTACCGAGCTGCAGCAATTCGTGTTCAGAACGAACTGGATGCGGAGCTCTATCCCGGACTACGCCCGACGAATAGCACCACTACACCAGCTTCTGGAAGATTGCTACAAGAAGGTTGGAAAACGAACACGTAGAGCACTCTGCAAGCTTTCTATCACCGACCAGTGGGGCACTGACCCTGATTCAGCTTTCGCTGACATCAAGGATCAACTGGCCGCCTTAGTCCAGCTGGCTCATCCGCACGCGGATCATGACTTTTATCTGTTCACGGATGCTTCCGAGACGCACTGGGCAGCCATCCTGACACAAGTCCAAACCGCAGACCGAAACAATCCGATCGAGGAACAGAGGCACAAACCTCTGTGTTTTCTGTCTGGATCTTTCTCAGGATCAGCTGGAAACTGGTCAATTGCTGAGAAAGAAGGGTACGCAATCGTTGAGTCGATGTGCCGCTTAGACTACATGACCATGGGACACGAGACCAACATATTCACTGATCACGCCAACCTAGGATAATTGTACGACCCGTATGGTAGGAATCCCGGCATTTCGAGGCAAACTGCGAGCAAACTTATGCGATGGGCTATCAAGCTCAGTGCTTTTCGCTATGTCGTCGAACCTATTCCTGGAGAACAAAACGTATGGGCGGACATGTTGACGAGATGGGCTGGCAACCCTTCTCGGCATGTACATTCCAACAAACTTATGAAAGCAATGGCCCTCATGGTAGCTCCTCTGAATCCTGGCCTCGACCCGAAGTTGGACTGGCCCAAACTATCCGACATTATTGCAACACAGCAACAAACCAGCGACAAACCTCCGAATCAGTTCAAGCCGACATTCCAAGGAATCCGAAATCAACAGGACGTGCTGTGGATTCAGAATGAAGCACCAATACTGAAGCTCCGCATTTTCATCGCCACTCATACCGGTCATGGAGGTCATAGAAGTGCCAATGTGACCATGGCTACAGTTCGGGCATACTTATACTGGAAGAGAATGGAGGATGATGTGAAAGCTTTCGTCGACACTTTCATCCACTTTCTGTGCACTGAGCCTTCTATTACTATTCCACGTCCACTGGGTCACACGTTACACGCAGAGCAGCCAATTGAGTTGATCCATTTTGACTTTTGCTACATGTGCCCAGGAGAAAAGGGGTTTCTGTACGTACTAGTCGTCAAAGACGACCACAGCAGATATGTATGGCTCGTGCCTGCCGCGGAAACCACTGCTGATGTGGTAGCAGACACACTCATCAAATGGTTCGCGTCCTTTGGTACTGTCATGCAAGGGATCTCAAACCGTGGAACCCATTTCAAGAATGAAGTTGTCAGGATGCTGAAGGAAGTAACGAAGTTGTGGTGCAACGCCCCAAAGGGGAGAAACACCCACAGACGTTCGGGATCTTTCCTCCGTGGAGGTGAACCCAGCTGGGTAGAGCCCCTCTAGGGGTGGCACAGCGGAGCCAGTTTGTAAGACCGAGGCCACCCTTCGCGATTAGCGCAAGAGGGTTTAGGACAAGAATCGGTATCCGCGAGAGCGGAAATGCGTCCTTGCCAGAGGTAGGTTTCCACGTAGGTGGGGGTGTGTGAGCGGATGCGCACACGAGAGCCGCGGATAGCGGGAGGTGCTACCCTAAAAAGGGGAAAAAGTAAGGGCGAAGAGGAGGAAGAGAGGACGAAGTGAGTCGCGAGAGCGACGGGGGCGAACGGCGATGCCGGTAACAATATCCCTATACAGGGCGAAACCCCAATGAAATTGGATTAATATGACTCCCAGTGATGGTTCCCTTTAGATGTGCAAGGGGGTTAGATGTCCCGTGGTTCACGGCGGTTCCCTCCAAGGAGAACTACAGCACGCGCGCAAGCGGTAACAACTAGAACCAATTCCCCAGGTTGGGGTCCCTTCTTGGGGAAGGTTTACTGGTGCGACGGCAGTGCGCCGTCGCACTAAGTACTAGCTTCCCAGAAATGGGTGTGAAAATAATAAATAAAATCAACTAAAATACTCCACATTTCGTGGCAACCTCCACTACTTTGGCCAACCGCCAATTGACCCAAAACTGTGACCCACGTGTCCATATCCACCATAGTGCGGCGTAGTTCATATACACACTACACAACCGATAATATCGGGAAAGCATTCAAGTACCAAGAATCCCTCCCTGAGGGCGTTGCACGACAGAAGTCGGCTCATCACTTCACGCTCGCATATTGCCCTTGGTCTAATGGTACGGTAGAGTTCGTTAATCGAGAATTGCTAAGGATTATGCGCGCTCTCCTGTCAGAATACCAACTACCCATCGCTTGCTGGCCAACCATTCTACCCGTTACTCAATCGGCACTGAATAACACTAAGTTGGTGCGCCTCGGCAATCGGTGCCCTCTCACCTTATTCAAAGGACACAAACAGGATACTCTACTAGCCGCAGTAACGCACAAGAAACGTGGAAAGACGGTGGGAATGAAGATAGGCGATGTACGACAGCGACAACTACAGAAAATTGAGAACACGGTGCAGTCGCTGTAGAAGATGCACAAGGACGTTGCCGAGCGAACCACCAAGGAGCGGCAACGAGCTATCGATACACACAACTGCAAGACCAATTTGAGGGCGATAAATTTCACTGAAGGCGATTTTGTACTACGAGGAGTCGTCCAGAGATCTAATAGTCAAAACCTGCGCTCAAGTAAACCCACCCCTATCGTTTCATTGAATGCAAAACTAAATACGTCTTTTTGGTTGAATCATTGTTGTACCACAAGCGAATGGAAGTGCATGTGCTAAGACAGAAGCTTTTCAGAAACTCGGACTTCGAAGTGACCGAGGAACTGCGAGACTACTTGGCCTATCAGCAGGGTGAGATGCTATTTGTTGAGGATTTTCTGGACATAAGGCGAAGGAAGGGAACCACAAAGTTGGTCGTCAAATGGAAATGATTTTCCGAGAACGAAACCGACTGGGTGACTCTCGCTTCTTTGCAAGATGATGTACCTGCACTTGTCGAAAAATATCTCGGCGAAGTTAGGTCTCCCGGGACTTGCCGGCAAAAGCAAGTTGCAGCCTTTCTGTAACTCTCCGCCTTTTTCACTTATAGAATTACGATGCGCTGTTGTAGCAAATACGGCATCACCTTGGAATAAACGATAGATGTCACTGTAGGCTGGGTAGCAAATGCGTAGGCAGCAACCGCTGAACCCGCAAATGCGCAGCTGACACTTGCGCAGGTAGCAAATGCGTTGCTGTCAACTGCGTAGGTGGCTTTACCCCGCGCGGTACGCAAGATAGTGTGTGACTATCGTGCTTGCCGAGTTCAACAGACAATCGGCTCGGCAAGGGGCGCTCATAAGAGGCCTTCCGATTCTTCGGAAGGCAACTCACGAGGCAAGACACAGCAAGTGAGGTGCGCGTTCTCTTGTTGCCCTCCTACGTCTTTCAGTGCTTCTACCGATTCCCTACAGTAGCTCCGCGCTGCGTTCTCGCCTTGCGCACTGTCAGCAATCTCCGCCACAACGCTAGCGTCGTTTTGTAGTTGGTCATCTTTGGGAATTTTTCGCTCTGGCAACACTGAACATCAGTATGCCACGACAATAGCCACCAGAACGTGAGCTCGGGCTGCGAGCTGTGCCGTCCAAAAGAATGAATTGGACGTCTCTTGCTGAATCTGCAGTGTGCCGTCTGTGGAATATGCTTTTCAATCAGGGAGATGAAGAGTTCACCTTCGCGCATCAGTGGAGTTGTCGAGAGGATCGCCTACAGAACCCACCAAGGCACAATTGTATCGATTGACTTCTTGCCCAATCATCAAGCTCAGTACAGATTGACTGACTCGAGACCCAATGGGGGCATAGAGTTCAATCCGGCACGTGGCATATGTACAATTGTAACCAATCACGTAACGCCAAATACGTAACAGTTTTGACCGGCTTAAACCTGCGCTCTTTGTTAGTGTCTGACCTCATCCGCCATCCCGTCTTTCCCCCGCCGTACGCGATGCCCGGCCAGCATTTCACCACCCTGCTCACCGCTGGCGCTCGTCGTCGTCTTCACCACCGTCCGCCGGTGCTTGCCCCCCACCGCTCTCCGTCGATGTCTGCTTCTCACCGCCGTGCTCGTCGCCACTTGTCGCCGCTCCGTTGACCTGAACTTGTTTGCGGCCGCCTCTCCTTGCGTACCGCTACCCTTTGCCGCTACCACTGAAGTCTCAAACCTGCTACCACCACCCACCTCTGCTGCTTATCGCCGCCGCCACCAGCCCCTTTGCTTGTTGCCATCGCCATCTGCCACTACCGCCTACTGCTCCTGCCACTTGCTACCGCTCACTACCGCATGGATTCGTCACCGCATCACGCCCTTTCCACCACTCGATCTTTTCTTTTGCCATCACAGTTTATGTTCAGCAACTGCTGTCAGATTTTACAAGTAGTTGTAGCACTAAGTCGCATGTTCAGTAAATAGAAAACGATTGTTTACTTAAGATGTTGATCACGTCGTGGTAGGGTACCAGTTGACTAAGCATGCCAGGAGAGAACACTTACCAAATTGACGCGAGCGAAGGGGAAAGTCAATCAAGGGTATTATTAGACAGTGGCCGCGGAAATTCCTTGGTTTCCTGCGGAGAGAAAAGTATCTGTAACCAGATATGATGTTTTACTCTTATGTTCTAGTTAGACATCAAGGGCCCACAGTAAACAATAAGAAGAAAGAGAAGAAGAAGAAGAAGAAGAATGTTTACTTGATTTATGTGTTCGTCCTTTGAAATGCTTCCAGCGCGAAAACGTGAACATGTCGTAGCGTGCAAGCGGTAAGCACGATAACTTTCAATGAAGAAAGCTGGAAAGACGGAGAGCTGTTCTCAAAGCTCCTTGCAGCCGCATGTATAGACGGCAACTGGCAACGACACGAGTAGAAGCAACGCTGGGAATACCAACGATGGAACGAGGAAACCGGCGCCGAAATTAACGACCGGTGATCAGCAGCGGTGGATCCCTGCGTGTATCGTTGCATTGAAACATGAATCGCATGACATCTATGGCACACAAATCGTTCAAATGACGGCAGCTTGTAGCTATACTTGTTGCAAAACAGTTTATAAAGTTTGAACGGAACAGTTTGAGAACTTCTATTGTGAATAACAAGGGCATGTCATGTTACGTGAGTCTAACACCTTACAATGGATTTGTTGCTATGTTAAAGAGAGACCGTGAATTTGCTTTTGCGGATGCTTCCAACAGTAAGTTGCACTCGTTTGCATGTGTCTTTCCTTATGGTTCAACTCGGTAGATAGCATAAGTACCGAGTAATTCTGTTGCAGTACCGAGGACTGGTGGTGAAGAGAGGACCAAAGACCGCTATCGACGAGTAGTAAAGTTGTTCTGTATTTATTTGCATAACGCCATTTTAATATCTATCTGCATGGAGCATAAAGCTGTAGCTCTATAGGTCTGACTATGACCTACATTTTGGTCTTCTCTGCTGGAGCCTTGAACGTGGTACCAAAGGTAAGGGGTTAGCGGTCAGAAGGGCTTAATTTGAGACACACACCGTGCTTCAGAAAAAGGCGATTTCGAAGCTGCTTTGGCATAAAGTATCCCATCCCGTGAAGCAAAAATGCGGTGCAATGAGGCCAAGGGCTTTATTTGAGACGACGCTGCCGCCATCCCCAGCGCTTTCTTTTGCCGCTTATCGAGGCATGCGCGATCTGCGCGTGCCTCTCGGGACTCGCGGTCCTTCCCCTAGTTCAACCCGTAAGTTTCCACGTCTTTGTTTGGCTTGTCGACGTCTCACTAACTTATTTATCGGCACACTATCATCTCGCACACTCTTAAACAGCGGCGGCAGATTCTCGTCCAAACACTTCAGATATAAGCGCTCCGTTCTCTCCTTTACTTTCCTTGGTGAAGCATCCCAATCTTTGTTCATGATGGTGGAGTTTGGCGGTTGCTTGTTTTCCTTACCCGTGCTCTGAGTGAGTCGTAAAGCCGGGGTTCCGCCATCACTGGCAACTCTTCCGCGGACCACACGAACTGGAGCACGCAATGGTGCTGCTTCCCATATAACTCGATTTGTTGAGCGGTTGTTCTGGAGGATATTCTCTACTTCTGTGACTGCGGCAGTTGGATTAACGTGAGAAGATAATGCGTCCTGGATCTTTCGGTAAATCGATTCGTCTTTGGTTCTGAGCCGATTGGAAGATCTGACCTCAATTGCATCCGTTTCACCTTTCCGACTCTTCCAATCAGCTCGCATTTCGAGTTTCTCACGGAGTCTGTCCACGAAGATATTATCCATCGGCCACATCCCAGCGTCAACAAAGGTCTTCTTCACAACTTCAGGCGTAATTGTTCGATAGCCAGCAATGGCCAGTTTCATTTCGAAACACATATTGGCATGGGAAAACTCTCCGCTTCTCAGAAGAACATCACGAACTGACCTCGTTTCTTCCTTGAAATGTTTATTTGTATGGGAATCACAAGGCTGAAGGAAATGTGAAGTATTGGCGGGAAGCTGAATGACATGTATCTTCAACTTCTCACATTCTACCAACCATTCTGTACCTTTGTGGGAGCTATGCCCATCAAGCAAGAGCAATAGTGACTTTGAAGGCGACACGAACTAACGCGCGAATTCTGCAAAATGCTTCACGACATGGGTCAAAGTTGCACGATCCATACTTCCCTTCGGTGAACATCGGACGACTGTACCGGTTGGAATCCAGGTATTGTAGCCAAGCCACTTGTATTTTGGAGACAAGAAACTAACGGTATCTTGCTTGATTTCTTCTATCCACTTCGGCATACAATTTTTCCCTTCTGCGAGAAGAAAAGGTGGTGCAAGTTTCCCAGAGCTTGAAACAATCACAACGGCAGTGAGATGCTCGCCGTTCTCTTTCAGATCATGACGTCTGCCGGAAAGATGACTACTGGAAGCTGAAAATACTTTCAATCTGCGACCATGCGAAGCATTCACAGCAGTCTCGTCTAGATTCCAGATACGATCTGGATCTTGGAAAAGGTCAGGTTCTTGTTTTTGGAGCTCCGTCAGAAGTGTACTAAGCGTCTTCACATGGTCAATATTCTCACCTGCAAAGTACTTATGAGACATGTCTTCGGCGTAGCTAAACGTTAGAGAACGGTTCCGTGCACGAAATGAACGAATGGCTGCATCAGAGGGAACACCACGCTGGTATCCAACCCGTCCATCGGCGGTTACATCTGCGATTAGACTTTTCATTCGGTTTGCATCGAATGCAAATCCGCGCTGACCTGCATAAATGACGCGCTTAACAATCGCTTCTTCTTCTGTTTGGCTTAGAGTTGTTGGTCTACCTGGTTTAAAGTCTACGGGATTCAGAAGCTTGTGGAGTTTGGTTCTGTTTGTCAATTTTGTTGCTTGGAACAAGCGATAGGTTTTCGCACGAGAAAGATGACAAGCTGATGCAACGTTTCGTGGGGTACAGCCGTGTTTGAAAAGTGCTACAGCGCGCATACGATTTGCTTGTTCCTCGTTTCTACGTTCGAAATTGCGTTTCAGACGGGCTGTTTGGCGCCGCATGGAAAGTGGCATGGTTGTGCAGCAAATGTTCTTGGGTAGAGGGGAAGGAAGTTGAACGCGGTGTTGAACGGTGTGGGAATATTGGGCTAGGGGTAAGTGGAAGCGCTGGGATAGGAGATTACGTCATTTGCAGTTTCACCGTCTCAAATAAAGCCCTTTCTCAAATTAAGCCCTTCTGAACGCTAACCCTTACCAAGGGCAGAACAGCACCGAGGGTTTTTCTTTTAACTACGTAGATTTTTTGAGCCGCTGCCTGCCGGAATACTGTTTCTTACGAAAAGCATTCGCCGTCCGGGACGGCTCTGTCCTGAGAACCAATAGCGTTCGCCTCTGACATAAAGCTGCCCTACTAACCTCAACCTCCTCGTAATTTCTTCTACCATCCCCCTACACCCATTAACTACAGCATGTTCGACAAAACTTTGTCTTGATTCTACAACGCCTATGGGACACGCGACAAGAAACTGTTGCGATAGGTCGGCAGAAGATGCCGGGAGGCCTCTAGACAATGCCTATTTTGGCCTAGGATCGAATGCCCTCTTCTAAGAAAAGATGCTCTCCGGACTGCGAAAGAGTCTGTCTACACAGAGTAGACATTTCCGAACTACGACGAACAGATTATTCGTCTGGTATCTTACTAACAAGATACTTTCTAGATGTGAAGTTTGCGAAATAAAAGACAAACTGGGTTAATCACAGATGCAGGTTTGTTAGAGCAAAGGGAACAAGGCGTGTCACTCATGCGATCAGAACCGCCTATGGTGAATGCCTTCACCAAAGGAAGCTTTTGTCCCAGTTTGCGTCGTCAAATATCCAATCCAACAAGATTTCGAGATTTGATGGAACCTGGTCTCTGGCTGATGTCGGTATATGGTAGATGCGGATGTCCGCCGGCGGACAAGGTACGCCAAGCGCAGTTTCTTGTTTGCTGTGCTACCACTCGCTTCCAACATTGGTCCTCATCGCTCCTCATTTGCCTCTTCCATTTGGTTGACTTTCATTATGCCCCAGCATACTTACTCGTGCGGAAGTACATTTCCTCGAACCTATTTGTATTTACTCTCCCACAGTCAACCTACAGAAATGACTGAATTATGACAACGTTTGAATTCTATAGCGCACATATAGGACAAGTAACAAACTACTGTCACGATATCGCAGCAAAAGTTGCTGCCCAGGCGCCTTTTACTTACTCCTCGTATGGATTCGGTTCACATGGGTACGGTTACCGTTGCCCGGGCGCAAATAAGATCCTATTTGCGCCCAGGGACAAATAAGCACTTGTATGCCCTGTGCGCACATAAACGATTATTTGCGGCGGGGCACATACAGGTTATTATTGTTCAACTTTAAACTGCTAAGATCTTTACGTGGTTTGGGTTCAGGGTGATGACAGAGTATGCACTCTGACCATCTAGTAGCAAGGCATACCCCGCTACCGACAGCAAGAAGAAGCACTTCATGCTGCTTGTGGTGATGGACACGCAATAAAGCAGACTGAAGTGGTTACCCAAACGGGCAACCTCTGAGTTCATCTGGAATCAGACGGAACTATCCTGGGTGGACTGTTACCCCTTTTGGCGCTTTAGAATGCGCATCCTAGGTATTAAATGTTAGTAGCAACCCAGGAGTTCTATAAGAGAGACTCCGAGGGCCCAATAAACCAGATCCACTGGCAGGTGTCTGATCGAACTCAAGTACCCCCAACCTCAGCAACACACTGCTCCTGGGATAGGAGGGTGGGTAATCAATGATATTTGGTGACTGGAAGTAACGATCGTCTTTCGTCAGGTCCTTGATGCTCGCGAGTCAGAAGGACAGATTCGAAAAGTACATCAGAGACGACGGAGAAGCGGTTCCATTACGATCGCCGCGCAAAAGTCTTAATTAAATAAAACTTCTTCGTGACCTTGAATATCCACTATTTGCGCCCGGGGGCCTACAAGCCCTTATGAGCACCCGGGAGCATATAAGCGCTTATTTCTCTCCTATTAAAGCTATGTTTCGCTTTGCACAAGGCAGCATGTAATAAACGCTTGCTGCCGTGCTCTTCAAAGGTCCAAGCCGGGCAAGGCAAACTATAAAACCGTTTTTTATTCGTTTACGCGTCAACCCCAAGATCTTTTGAAGATAGTTTAGTATCTACTCAGGCAAGCCAACAAAGCCACCAATGATAGTTGTATCTTTCTGGATCAATTCTGCACATCTGTCGCCTTTTGGCTTGCTCACAAATATCAAAAGGGTTCCAACTAATACTATGTAAAGTTCCTGATCAAGAAGTAATTGCTTTATATATATATATAGCGCCGTTTCCTTCGAACAGAAGCCTCTCGGCAAATTAATTATCTAGCTATCCTCTCCCAGAGTTCGTACTGCTAGTTGCACTAACGCTACTCTTTGAACAAAACTCCAAAGAGAGGTATGGGCACAAAAGCCCAACAGGGAGCCACCACGTCGAGTGTGTGACAAAATGCGTGGCGTGTTTCAGTGGAAAGTACGATAGCGAATGCATGAACCATGTACATATTACTTCTAGGCAACAACTGGATTACACGCAACTCTGCAAGCTTCCCCGTGTCCATTTGCATTCCATAAATACAGCCCATGCACGAAAGCACATTAAGACCCCACAATCAGAGTTGTTACAAGACGTCTGGACTGGTAATTTCAATGCGTCAGAAATAAAAGTACGAGGCATTTGCTTCTATCCGAGGCTACACCCGTTCTTCTCAGAATGCAATGCAGTCTGTTGCTCGGGTACGCTACGCAGGCGAATATCGACTGTGTGTGGTATTCTGACAAGGAAAAGTAAAGAGGCACGAAGACCTCAGAAGTCCTACTGAGGTTGCCTCCGTCTCCCAGAGTTTTTCCTCTGAGAGTCGGCTTTTATATTCTTTTTCTACTGCGCACCGTTCCATCTGGGTTGCGTGTGCGCTGCGCTACCTGCCGCGCAATTCGGAGTGATTCAAATGGAATTGTTCTTCCTTATCGGGAAACACCTGTTTCCTATTCGGGGAATTGCTCGCTCCATCAACACATTCATGGCTTGCAGAGTTTCCAAAACCTGTCTAGAAATCTCATTGGTAGACCGTGCTCCGCCTTACCTCATATGGACTCAGTATCGCATATTTCCGAGCTATTAAATCGACGTAACAAAGACTCCAATGAGAATCGTTCACATGCATTGGCCATATTATTCCATCGACGTCATGAAGCTCAATGCCATGCATCATTTTTTCTGCTGACTTCAAATGCCCTCAGCCGATAGAAAGTGGTATCGCAAAGGACGAAATGTAAAGCATTCTTCGATCGCTTTCATTTGATGAAATGCGAAGCATTGTGAGGGGTTTTGCTTCAATAATGCCATCAGAAAGCCATTGCGTGCCTTGCAGACAACAAAAGTCTAGGCAAAATACATCAATTCGTCCTCGTTTGACGACAATATCTTGGGGCATTGGCTTTCGTTCTTCTTGCTTCACATATTCTAACATAGAATTTCAAGCAACTTGTAGAAGAATATTTTTTAATTCCTGAGGATAGCGAGGACGATGGCTTAGGCTCAGTGAGCCACTGCGATCGATCGCGTCGCCCTCCGTCAGATCAAGCATCGTCCTCGTAGTCTTTGCAGTTGGGTACAAGTTTTCTTTTACCCACCCATTTCCCTCCCTGGGTACAACTCGGTCTGCTGGGATTGAGCTGTGAGCGAAAAGGTTCTGACCTATCGCTCGATGAGAATCTTGTACTTCTCATCTAATCTGTTTTTACCAAGCCAAAAAGGTCCTCAACCGGAAGAAGGACAATATTTTTTTTTGATACTCTTGTCTGGCCAGCTGCTTTGCGAGTGGAATTTCCTTTTTTGCCAAGTTTTATGGCGTCTGGTGCCCTCCCTTCTTCGGCATTCAGCCTTCCGTTTGCGGATGGGGGATTGAACCCGTACTGACTGATGAATGTTGGGCTTGGCGATTCTTTGAGATCTCCACCGTCAAAGGAACAATGCTATGTTCAAGTATTATGCGCGTCCTGACATTGAATCTGATTCAGAGCGTCAATTCTAACTACCAAAGGTACATAACGTGAGAGAGCAAAAAAAGGTGTACGGATTTGACCCCTATAGATTAAAGTCGCGGAGAAGACTACAACCTGACACAGGTATTGATGGCTGTTCTCGTTATCGCTACGTATGAGATTGTGAAGCAGTGAGTTCGATACAATTCGGCACCAGCCATCTGGGATACTGCTATGCGCGGAAGAATAGTAGTTTCGATGGTATGTCCACTCGCGGGCTCGAGAAGAGGGGTCTAACCTAACTAAGGATTTGTGCGACAACGACCTTCGCACCCCTTAAAAAATAAGTAAAATGCACGATTTCGTTTTTTTGGCGCAAACTGCGCCAGCACCCAAAATCGTGCTTCACGCTCATTTTTTGAGCCTTTTGGTACGCCAGCTCTTTGCACCAATGATAATCAAACGTTTTGGACAACCAAAACGTTTCATTCTCAGGTTTGTGATCTCTCAAGCTCCGGCCCTATCACTCTTTCCTGCAGGCAAGATGCAGACATCACAACTGCAGAAAGTGTGGTAGGGCGGCCCTACCACTCTTTCCTGCAGGCAAGATGCAGACATCACAACTGCAGGAAAGTGTGGTAGGGCGGCGCTACCACTCTTTCCTGCAGGCAGGATGGAAACGTCACAACGGCAGGAAAGAATGGTAGGGCGGCCCTACCACTCTTTCCTGCAGGCAAGATGCAGACGTCACAAATGCAGGAAAGAGTGGTAGGGCCGAAGGCCCTTCTCACCCTTGTTTCATTTTTAATAATTATTCTTTTAAAGATAGAAAACCGAACCTCATGTGTATTGAATGTGGAAGGGTCGCCTGCCAACGAAATCTGTTCGCAAGTTAGTTCGCATATTCTTAAGAAACGGGAAGGTCTGGTGAAAAGAGCTGGAAAACAGGAGCACCAGGGGTGATGCCAGAATCATTCTTATTTATTCACTCTGTGGCTATGGACATCTGAATTCAGGAAATGTATGACGAGAGCCTAGTAGTTTGTAGTTTGACAGCTGAAGCTAGGAAGCAAATATAAAGAGAGAATGCTTGCCGAATGTACACTCATTCTCCATTTTCCAGCATTATCGGCCATCTATGGCGAGAAGTTCGAAGCACTAAAAACACCAGCCCACTGTTTAACATCTGTTCGAGAACACTTGCGTGCCGTAAAACTTGCTACCATCTCCATAGATACCAACGCCACCACACTTGTGAGTGGGTGTTCTCATGTTCTTGTCGTGTCCCGAACTCTTTCTCCACTGCTCGAAGAATCCCTCGGAAACGGAGTTCCAACCGTATCGGTTCAAAGCCCAGGCAATGTTCTCCCAGTAGGGCAAATCACTGTGCTCGAAGTAGTTACGTTCAAACATATCCTTGCTATGCGCAGCAGCCTCAGCAGCCATCTTATCATTCCATGTCAACTGGGAGAGACCTCTGCTGGCACGATATGCGTTGACCTTGCGGAAGTTATCCTTTGCACAAGGGATGCAGATCTCCTTTTTAGAGGAGTCGTTTGGCGGCATCATTGGAGAAGAACCGGAGGGTTGAGGCTCGGGCTCAGTCATGGTTGTGGTGGCCTTCGTGGTTGTAGGTGCTTTCGTGGTGGTGGTGGCTGCGGTTGTCGGGGGCATCGTGACCGGTGTCATTTCTTCCGGAGACAAAGCTGGCTCAGGTTCACTGGTTGCCTCGGCATCTGCGGAGCTTCGAGGGGATCTGCGACCGCGGCGCATGGGGTCAGACTTGAAGTATGTATAGGGGTAGATGATATCACCCGACATGGTTCGACACGGGAACGCATAGGCGGTAGCAAGGAGCAAGGATGCAAACAGAAGCTTGAGAAGACTCATTGTGCTCGGCGACGAAAGGGCGTACAAGAAGCGGCGGTGGGGTGAACGGGAGTGCTAGGAGGTACGGGTAGAGAGCTGGGGCAGTGAGAGCGAGAGGGCGAGTTGATATAGGGGTCGGAGAGGAGGGCTAAGATCGAGGAATATGGCGTGTATGAAGAGCAATTAAAGCGTATATACTCTTTGAATTCACGGGAGTTGACGGAAGAGTGCGGAGAGGAAGCGTGGCTTTCCGTGGAAGAAGTGCAACGGACGCGGGGTAAACAAGTTAAGTTATATGGGCAAATTTGAGGGGTATGGACGCGATTGAATTGCGAAGGTGGTGAGCGGCTGCCCAGCTGAAGTGCGCAGTGGAAAACGTCAGTGATTCGGTCATTGTGCGTGCAGCGTGTCGCCAATCCCGGTGCGGTGCTGGTGCGCGGCGGGACGAGGTTGAAGGGTTATCGGCGGCGAATTACGTAGGACGCGCTCAGTGATGGCACGTGGGCAAGTGCACTTAGGTAAGCCTCGCCACGTTGGAGCTGCGAGTGGTCGCGATGTGGCGGCCTCCACTTTTTTGTTGGTTATTATACGCACTATTCGTGCACGTGTGTCGCGAGGGTTCACCGATTATTCTTATTGGACGTTCACGTTTTGCTGCTATTTTGAGTACCATTCTGCATTTGCAATGTTTTTCAATTTTCGTTCAGGTTGTGTCATTTTGTAGCAATGGCGTGCGGTGGACGCGTGCCTTCTTGGCGACAGAGTGCTTGGAGCGCGCGCAACTGCCCTCGTTGTCTAGCCTTCGTCCGCTGCAAGCGGTCTCGTGGCCCTTGTGGCTGTACGCGAAGAGTTATCCCAAGTCCCCTTTCTGCCCCATGTCCTTATCGAGAGTTATACTTAGCATAGCTGATAGCGGTCGCCCTCAAGCCTTGTGCCGTAGGGAATACGTCAACTCTTCCTGGTGCTAAGCTGCAACCTTGCTCCCACCCTGATTCTAAATACTTTCACTTTGGCCCGTGTGACCTCTTTCTTGGTGTTAAAATGTTACCATTATAACTTGTAGTACGCTTTGACACACAACGTATCGTAACCCTTCGCGCTTGATTTGGAGACCCTCATTGCTATCGCACCAACAGCGCCGGAACCTTGCCCCGAGTTTCATCTCATGAACTCTTCGCTCCATTCCGAACCTTTTAAAATTAACCGCATAGCCCGACTGAGTGTCTGCCTCAGTCAATTCGCTTGTAATCCAACCAGATCCAGCCACCACAACTTGAGACATACATCCTCACAAATCACTAACGTATTACTTGTCCCGTCATTCCTCTTCACATCAAAGCTGCGAGCAAGAACTTCATCCAAGCCTCCTACCGTCTGAAGCGTATGATGCCAACCCCGCATTAGACAGCAAGATTTCAAATTCAGCCAGAGTAACGCTTCTCTGCATTCGTTTCTCATCGGTAAGGAACATCCTTCACAATCGATTTAGCGTTATCGCCAACGTGCCACCACTTGCATCACTTCAAAGCCTTCATCACTGCATTCGGAAACATCGCAAATCACAATGACTGCCACGTATACGTTATTACCAGGCTGCGAAGGCAATTATAATGCCCGAGCAACCGAGGTGATATATAGCTGGCTTCTCATGCCCTATAGGGCTCCCTATTCACGCATAAGAGCAGTTGACGCGAATTAATATTAGAATGTAAACATAATGGTGCAGTGTTGATGTCCGATATCTGCCCTACGGGAAGGGTAGGTAGCGGATATCGGCACTGCCGGCCGGTTGACACTGAACGCCTTCCAGACGGCTGCTCATCCCAATGTTAACGTGGGTGAAGTGATTACTCCTTTGCAACACAAACTATCATGCGGTTTCCAGCCAATTAATCGATCATACATATATACAAAACTCGCAATCGATTAGGACGTGCGAGGTGAAAATCTGTAATGCCATCTCCACCGCGCACGTTCTAATGGATTTGATGAATATTATGAGAGTATGCTCATGATGGATTTTTCAAAAGTAGGTCTACATATTTCTGATGAATGCAGGCCATTTCTTCATCACGTTGTCGATGAGTGATGGCACTCGTGTTCGACCATCAAACTGCTAGATACCGCGGAAAAGTTGTGGGGAGATGGCCTAGTAAGCCGCAGAAGCTGAGGACTTTCAGCAGAAACTATTCTGACAACTCGTTTCGTTGGATCCACCGCTGAACCTACAATACGAGGGTCACGGGCAAAGTTACCCTGAGCCTTTTAATGCACTACTGTAATGCAACTCCTATGTGGAATTGCTGCTGAAACGTTGCTCTCCCTCATTGGCACGCTACTGTATCTCGTTGGTATGCTTCCGTCATGCTCACCCCCTCCACGTGTTCCTCCCGCAACAAGAGAAGGGGTTTTGACAAAAGGGTAGCCTTTTTTAGCACCGAATGAGGAAAACCTCAACATGAACCTTGTAAGACAACTGACGGTGTCTAAACAAGCGTGACGTACACGCTCAGAAGGCGTGGCTTTACAATACACAACAAAGGCGGTGTCTCAACAAGCGCAAATGAGCAGGAGCACACAAATGCTCAGAACCTTTGTAATTACCGAAATTCTTCCTATAACCCTTTTACCAATGCATGTGACGAATCTCATTGCTTAGGTTTATATTTCTGCAAAACGACGGCAAGGATACGAGCATGAAGACTACTTAGCGTGGGCCTTGGGTTACCAGACCCTGCTCAAGGTGCACGCTTTTCAAATGGTTAATCGCAGTTCTCCAGGATTAACCCTTTTCACAATGAAAGTTTTATGTCTGCCCAGATACACAAAGATCAGAGCCAATAACGATGCGAGCAGCACAGGCAAGTAACCCCCCGATTCTTACCTGCAAACTCAGCAGTCATCAATGCACAATACGTGCTTTGGTGCAAAGTATCATCGAAATCTGGAAGAAAATAGCACGTAGACCCAAACAGATGTTTTCAAGAAGCAGAGAAACACCCCGCGAGCAAAATAACACCCTTTGTATGTTTATCTTCATAGAAGAGAGCACTTGGGACGTTAGACAAGGGGCAAAATGAATCTTCTAAGCCCCTTCAGCAAACTAGAATTCTAGCTTTTGTTCTTTTGAATCGATCTATTGCACACGCAAAGTTTGTGTTTGTTGTTGCGTCTCCTGAAAACACAAAAGCGCAAAACTGTTTCTTCGTTATCTCGCTGGTGAGAGATTTGTTCCACTTTCTCTTTGACAGAAACAAAGCTCAGGAAAGAAGTATCAGAAGCCCTGGGCTTTCGTGGAAATGCATCCAACCTCAAACTCATGTATAGCCTTTCAAATCTGTGTATTTGCGGTTTCAGGAGACACCCATTATTGTTATTGTTCAGAAACAACGCTTCCCAATCGCACAATCACGCCGCAGCATTTGGTAGTGAAAGAGGAGTGCAGGAACATGTGCTTCAGCAGCTTCAGCGCATCTCCACCCATTTGTCAAACTCCAAATTCCATGAAGTCAGGTTACGCCCTGTTTTCTTAAGAAGGACGCATAATATGATTGGCTTGCGCGCATTCCACAAAAAAGAAATATAGTCATTTATCATTGCGTTATTTGACTTGTAGTTTAGAACCAGTCAAATTGGGTTTCAAATCGGGCGATTTTGGATCGCGATTACACTGCTTCCAATCAAACTCCGGTGCTATGCTAATTTTCTAAAATATTTTTTGGAAGAGGTTTTGCGCCAATCAGAGTGAACGATTGATTGCGCGTCTGTTGGATGTGTGAGCTTATCAAATATCCGCTAGTGTCATACGTGTGGTCAGCTCAATTTAGGGGGAGGCTGAATCTCCTTGTAGTAACAACAGTAGAAACTCCGCCAATCACAGGCACGAATTCCCTCTTGATCAGCGAGTGCAGTAGCCTGGGAGACCGCTTCTAAGGTGTGCGACAGCACCATTGCAAGACAGCCAATCATAAATTGGAGTTCATCCCGTCACGGCGTTTTTAACCATCTGTAATCAATTAAAAAACTTCAAGTCATTGCAGTCCAAATTGAAACATGGAAGAAAGCCCGCTTTATAATACTGCTCGCACCAGTAATTTTCCTCAGCGCATGTACTTCTCGAACCTACCCAGCGCCTCGATTCACATCTTCTTTCCGCCACTCAAGCCATCTTTGCTTCACTATATAGGGCTTTCGACCCAGCTTTCAAGAGGTTCTTGCGTACATGCCGCTCTTTCGTCCACTTTCTATTCATGCTTCTTGCGTGGTCATGGTCAAAAACGCTCTTGCTATCATTTTCCTCTGCGCTACTTTGCTGTTTTTATCCGCACTTTGTTCTTGTCGGAGAAAGACTCATTGGTTTTTTTTCTTTAGTCCGCTTAATGGTTTCTCTAGGTTAGTTTTTTAGAAATTTTTGCTTCATTACTCCGCTCTGTTTCATCATTGTGCGTGACTTCTACTTTTCTTCGCCCTACTAATTTGTTTCGAGTCGCACAGTTCCTGCAAATTTATGTTACTCATCCTAGCTTCATTTCATTGCTTCGAGCCACTCATACGTCTTGTTTTCATTCATCATTCCTACCTTGTACTAATAGTAACCGTGCTTAGAACATCTTGAGAATAACTTTTTATGACTCGGTTTGGTGGTTACTTGTCGAAGTTTTTAAGACCTTTCTCAATCGCACGGTCTATCATTGTTCTTGAAATGTTTGAATGAAGTTGTAACATTTGTGACATGGATCGGAATGAGCCTGCCTGTTCTTGAAAACTTTCTTAGGGTGGGTTAGCAGGGTTCCATGAGATGGATTGGAGCTTATAAGTATTCTGATGCTTTGGTAATTTGAATTTAGATGTTTACATGCACCCGTGCTTCCGCTTTTCGATCTTTGTGAGATCATAGTTAGGGTTCTTTGCGGTTGTGAGGAGTTTTTCTTGAGTTATACTTTGCCCAGCAAGAATCACTTTCCGTCCCGCATTCGACTTTAAGAGGTTATCAGGTATTTCTGCTCATATTTCACAGTAGGAAAGAGCTTCAATGGCATTTTGCATCATCTTCTTCAGGCTATTAATGGCTATTGGGCCCAGTGACGATGCTAGAGGATGCATAATTTTAAATAACGCTTTCCTATTAGACCAAAAGAGGTATGTCTTGAGTTCCTGATCCACTTATTTTTCGATATTCACTTCATCGACGATTTCTCCATCCGACCTAGCTTCTATTGCGCTTCCGGTACTAAGCAAAGCAGAGTCAGCATGATTTCTTGCATTGTTTTCACGCAGGCCAATAAGGAATGCATGTGAGACATTCTCGGTGTTATGCTCCCAGTACGGTTCCAAAAAGGACTCTATCAGAATACGGTTTCCTAGCACATCAGCCAGGACAGGTCAACGAAAACCCAGTTCCGGATAAATAACTGCACAGTGGACGATGTGGCGGCAAGGGAAACCTGGCATGGAATGCTGCGAGCAAGAACAGGCCACGGTACAAGACGCAGAAGTCTTTTGAGGTTTCAAAAGCTTTGAAATATACAATTTATACCTCGAACTGCTCTGTAGCGATTGTTGTGTTCTGTTTGAAGTCCCATCCATTCCAGAAAACATGACAGTAAACACCACACCTCCATCGTAACGTTGTCTGTTTTGCATCTTTTAATCTTGCCACTTAGTCCTCGATATCGGTTTGATTGTGACGTTGGGAACTGCAAACTGTCACGAAGGCTCCACGCTCCGATCAACGACCTTCAACAGACAAAATGAGGTCTAATCAGAAATCAGTCTTTCTAATGCCTTCGTGGGAACTGGCAACTGGCAGTTCGATATCTTACGATATGTCCAGCTCTGACTTTTGAGTGCTCTTGTTCTTGCATCACTTTTTTTTCTCCTCCCGCTTCATGGTTAGAGTATGCATCTCAGTAGGAACTTTCCATATTGGAACACATCTACGTAAAATATGATGACGGTATACTGAGTTAGAGCTCTCTGTATACCCAGTTCCCTTTAAAAGGAAAGAATGAGGGACGGATTGATTGCGATGCACCGGAATAATCATTTTGCAGTTCTCGTGGTATAAGATTTTGTACCACGATGGAGCGTTTTTCTGAAAGCTGTAGAAGTACTTTCTCTCAAGCTGCTCTCGCCGAACCAAGAAACCCTCTTCCGACATAAATTGATGAATTTTAGAAGGATCGGTTGACAGATCTTTAATCCATTGCTTTCGTCTAATTTTTGCACACCATGACGCACAGTTACGGGCCTCGTGTTGGTTCAAGTTCCATTTATCAAGAGCTATGTACGAAAGTGGAAAGTCTTTCTTGACTGCGTTAATTCACGCCACACTTTGATCCATGGCTTTCATGGAAGGTGAGATCAGCACTGCAGATTGTAATTCGCGTAGTATCTGTGTAAAGCTCTCCTCTGTCTCACAGGACACGAAACTCATGAAAAAAGGCAAGATATAACCATCATTAGACCTACCATTGATGGTAAACATCGGAAAACCAAGCTTCTTAGAGATGGCTTTGCATTCAATGCTGATTCCTGGCACCACGCCATACCTAGCATAATCTTACACCCAACCTGCAAACGCCAACGATGCTGAATTCATCACCCCCTCCCCATTGACACTTAGAAGGACACTGTTGTCGCTGTTAGCATCGCGGATGAGCATGAGCTCTCTGCAAAGCAGCATGCACTCGTGTAGGGCGATGGGCAAAAGCGGGAGAGCACCGAAAGATGTTCGGGATCTTTCCTCGTTAAAGATGACCCCGGTTGGGTGGAGCCCTCCCAGGGGTGGCACGACTATGTCCGGTTGTAAGGCCAAGGCCACCCGTTACGACTTGCACAGGGAGGTTGAGACAAGAATCAGGTATCCGCAGGAGTGGTGTGTGGGGTTGGTCGTCCTCTAGAGAGGTGAGGTTTCCACGTTTGTGGCATGCGCGAACACGAGCCGTGGGCAGCGGGAAAGCCACCCTTTAAAAGGAAAAAGCAAGGGGGAGCTGAGTCACGAGTGTCATGACGAAGACTAACGGCAATGCCGGTAAATAATGCTTATAGAAGGCGAACACCAAGACAGTGGGAATAACAACCCGAATACTGGGGTCCTTTTGACGGGCAAGGGGGTTAGACTTTCCATATGCTACGGTGCTTTCCTCCAAGGAGGAGTCAGGAACACACGAAGGCGATCAGGTCTACAGCCAATTCCCCAGGTTGGGGTCCATTCTTGGGGAAGGTTTACTGGTCCAACCGCAACCCGCTGGCGCCATAAGTACTAAGAATCCCAGAAATGGGTGTAAAAATAATAAATAGAGTTAAATAAATTGCTCTACTCTGGTGGTTCATGACCAATACTGTGGCCAACCGCCAATTGACTCTTCCGTGTCCCACGTCTCAAATCCACTATTAGTGATCGTAGTTCATGCACTGACTACATTACTGAAACATTTGGGAAATCAACCAAGTACCCTGAATCACTTCTTGGGGGCATCACACTTCAACTCCTGCTGCTTTGGCGCCTCAACACGTGATGAATATGACAACATATTGCGCAGCGCTTATGTGTTCATCGGGGTACTTTCCCTTTTGTCCAGCAGAGAGACAATGTCTCTCACTTGAATATGCTACTTTGCTTTCATCTCAAAGTCCTCTCTTTGAAGCCAAGGGGACAAATGGCTTATCACCTTGCTCAGGTTTGGTGGGTGGTTGTTTGACATGTTTTTCATTTCACAACGGTACACTTTTACCAAATCATCACAGCCATGTCGCCTCAAGATAGCCTTCTTAGTTTTGATTATGCAAAGAAAAGCACACTTTGGAGCCGTCTTATGCTCCACGCATATGCATTATGCCTTTTTCAGAACCTGTTCGCCCCCAATCACTTCAGCCTCCTCTTCATCACTATCCATACCACTACAAGCACCAGCGTTAATACTATCGGTGATTTTATTATTATGACTTGAGTCCCGTACGAATAAATCATACCCAAAGCAGTCAGAAATGATCGCGGCCTCTTTATTGACCTGGAATCATGCGGCGTTTTCTCCCACTTGAGAAATAAATGACTGTTGAGCCTCACTGCACAAGCGATGGGTATCTACCATAGCGACTGCGTCATCGTCCTTTCTACTTCCCTCCAGATTCTCGATCATACGCATGGCTGCGGCAGCATTCTCATCATGACCATGAAACAAGTTAGGGAAAGGATTTTGATCATCAGTCACAAATTCTTCTACGGGTGGCCTTTCGCGCGGTTCCCGTACCAAATCCACTTCATCCTCTTTCAAGAAATGTGGTTCTTCTATTCCCGCCCTCGGTCCAAGCAGAGTGAGACCTTTCTCACTCTTCGTTTGCACCTCACTATAACTGACTAGCCCCGCATTTTTGCCTGTACATGATAAACGATTCGACACAACGTTCAAATTATTTCTCTGCTGTACCGGAATCAGGGATCTTGTCAGAACATCCCAACACCAAGAGGTATCCTCCAGCTTCTGTTCCCTCTTCCAGGTCTTTACCCGTTTGATAATTGACCCCAGAACTACGTTGTATTTATCCTCACAGAGCTCTTGTGAAACTGGCTGTAACGTATGACTGTGGGTCCCCGAGAAGGACAAAACCCACTTCATCGACTTTGCTTGTAGTTTTGCGATTATGCATCTCGAACATGACACTGGCGGGTTGTGCTTTATGCATCACAGTCAGTCTTTTACTAGTGTACTTCGTCGTACGCAACTTTGGCATATGATGCGGAATCTATGTACCCCAAAAAGTTGTCCTGAGAGGCTTAACTTATAGATGAACTCTTGCCGATCTGACAATTCTTCAACGAGATCTTCTACATCATTGGTATCCTAGCTGGAGGTCTAGCTCCACGGTGGCTGCAAAGAGGAGCTCAAATGTGTCATCTCAGGCTGCTTAGAGTTTGATGACATGGCTGCCTCCTTAACAATATCCTTCATAATAGTACCTATTAACAGTGCGCTGGTATAGTTTTGCGACGGCTACGAGAAACTGAACTCTCCCGAAAGTCGAAATTGTACCAACATCCTTATTCTTTGAAACCGCTCTCAATCTCTGCGCGCGTGCTTGACGTCGTTCACGATCATTAACTGAGACCGTTAGTTCAGCCCATTATCTCTCCTCGTATGCCCTCATAACCAAATCCATGACACTATACTACGGAGATGGCACAACCTCTTCAGTTGCGTCGTCTGTATACTTCTTTCCGCTTGTACTCTGAGGAGCCTGTTCTCGCCGAAAAGCGAGACGATTCTTCCTGCTTTCATGTTGAAAAACAGCAACATCACCTTCAGAAACACTTCCCGAACGATTTTTCTTTGATGGGACGGTGATATTCAAAACTTAGCTTTTTGCAGACATCCAGCGTTACTGATCGGTAATATTGTTGTCGTACCCATCCACAATGTTCGTTTTGGAATGTTTTCTGTTCTTGTCGCAAAGGATGCAAAGCCTGCAATAACTTACCGACCACAACTGTGAGAATCTTGTTGTTTTTCGAATCTCAAAATGTCTAACATGTAGTTCTGTTTCGATTTTGTCCATTCAATAGACTTCCGCTGAAAGACGTGGTCAAAAGTTGCCTTGAATAACCTCAATACGTAATCAGGGCAAGTGCAACCGAGACTTTCACCAAAGAACACAGTTCTTGTCTCCAACTTGCTAAGCTTACTCAATGATATTCTTTCGACTATCATTCCCCAGGGAGCTCCCCTGATATTCAGTCGTACGACCACAGTGTGTATCTCTAAATCATTTCCGAACAATGAATACCGGAATGGCGGAACAAAAGTTTCCAGATGTTCCAATTTTGAACCCAGCTGAGCGGTTCTTGAAGTAGAACGATTTGGACATTCCCATGAGATATGCCCCATTATTGCATGTGCAAAGAACCGCTCCGAGTACCAGCTCTATTTCTGTACTACCAGCATTAATGAGCACATTAGACATGTACCCACCTGATTGACAATTACGAATGAAAACATTTGATGTTGAGTTGTCGCAGTCGTACAACACAAGCGCGGCAATAAAAGCATAGACAGAATGATAAGGAAACCTCTGCGCTTCGTCGTCCTGCGGAAAATCCAATTGCGCATTTTTCCTCAAAATGTAGTGCAAAAACTCTAAATTTTGGTATCACACTCAACGTGTCTGGGGCCTTGCTCCCTGTGGAGGCGGACCCAGCGACAGAGCCTTCTTTATACCTGTAATACGGGCGTAACTCCGTACGTATTTCTAATTGACCACAGAGGTGGATAAAGAAAGGTGAAATGGAGCCAGAAAGACGGTAAAAACAGGGACCGGTGTGCCAAGCTAGGGGGCTGTTTAGAATATACCCGGTGACGGGTGCCTTCCGAGGACGGGGAAAATCCACCCAGGCGGGTCGTGTGGAAAGCGGAAACAGACCCGACGGAGGTTGCACATGTACGAGATGTAGCGGACGAATTACTCAATACAGGGGCAATACCAGTACCACAGGGTAGATAATGTCACACGACAATTATAACACAGAGTATCTGTAGGTTTACCGAGCGGCTGAATTGAGCGAACCGAATGCCGTGAACCTCCGCGAGGAGTAGTACACGGCATAACGACGTCAAAATCCAGAGCCAGATACCTCAGGTCAAAATGAACAGTTATGAATGACCAACGTCTCCGGTTCACTTTACTTAGTGCTCGCGACGACGAAGTCGCGCTCATCTAAGTAGGTACATTAACAAATAAATTATAATAACTAACTACAATATTGAACACCTCCTCAGGTCCACACAGGTGCCCAGGCCAGTTTCAAGGTCCCTGAGGGGTCAGCCCAAGTAAAATATAACACTACAGCATGGTGCTGTCGCACACGCGCACACGCGTCCACTCATCCTGCAATCCATTCTAGATTCCTACCTTCCTAGGTGAACCTTCACACAGTAAACCATCCTATTGGCATTACATCGTACGGTTCCAACTCATATACGGTAACGCCTTCACACTAACCATGTCGCATTCCTTTGAGTAGCATCATCACAATTTCTACTCATTTCGCGTTGCAACACACAAAACTTGGAAAACCTCCTCGATCTCCTCGATTTCAGCTTGATGTAGCTTCTCGGTGATACTCAGTACGAATTTTAATAAACAAAATATGTATCACGAAAGAAAATGACAAGAAAACTCGTAAACAAGGATCGTAAAAGTGCAATTCAGGCGCATAACAGGGGTAGAGAATAAACCAACGTACGGGCGAAGCAATGATGAGCACAATGCTGGTTTTCAGGTGGATTTTAACGTTGCAACGAAACGAGGATGAGTACAACACACGTGCGACGGTAGCGCGTAGCAGAGTTCCCAAGCCAAGCTAAGTAGACAAAAGCGTCGCAAGGCGCAGAACAGATAGATGCAGAATAAACGAGGAGGAAAACAGCAAACATGCAGCGCTAGAGAGGTTTTCCAAGTAGAGGTGAGTGCAAAGAATGCAAAAGGAAACGCAGAGCATCACAGAGAAGCTAGCCTAGGATCATTGTAGAGCACATGTGTATGCAATGCTATGAGAGCAATAAATGGCACAATCGAGACAAGAAATCAGAGCAAAGCGGTGAAATGAATATCAGCACTAAGCGGGAAGAACGTTGTGACTTGAAGGTAGTTGTTAAATGTTTGGACGCAGGGCAAGGTGTTCTGGCAAAAAGAATGCTTGGCGCTAGCAGTTCCAAATAGCGCGCGTTTTGGCAAGTTTGAATGTTTACAGCTATGACATGGTGTTTTTTAAATGGTTGCAGATGGATAAAGACGCCGTGAGGGGGTGAACTACTACTTATGATCGGCTGTCTTGCAATCACGCCGTGGCACACGTTGGAAGTGGTCTCCCAGGTTACTGCACTCGCTGATCAAGGGTGAACTCGTGCTTGTGATTGGCGGAGTTTCTACTGTTTTTACTACAAGTAGATTCAGCCTCCCCCCTCAATTTAGGTAGAATTAGAGTTTGACAAATGCGTGGAGATGCTCTCATGGATACGTAAAGGTGACACTGAAGACAATAGTTCACAAGAAATAAGAGAGAGCGTGTGTTACCAGCCATTATTCCACGTTTCAGCGTTGACACGCGTCAAGTCTTACAATTAATTCTTTTGCATATCCCATACTTAATAGAATATATTGCATCCTATTCAGCGTCATTCTCTTTCTTGATAAGCTTGATGCAGAAGATTTACGTTCCACACCGAAACGGACTGTGGTAACGGTGTAGAACGAAAAACTTTTTGCATCTTCAACTTACCAATTCTCCGATAGCCCTTTCTGATTAATGAACTGAACAGAATGATGGCAAAAAGATACCGAGGCTCATTAAACTGAAGTTGCCTAAAATTCTGCATGTTTCTTTGGGCAATTTCGCTGTGTTGGATTTTTTTTGGACTTTTGAATGCATATTTCAACAAATCTCTTATACGAAAGAGACATTATTCCTATTAATTCTGCTCATCCAAGCTTGACAAAAACTATTAATATTAGCTATTATCAAGCTTGGATGATTTATACTATATGCACCTCTTTTTGATGTCATAAATAATCGATATAACATTCGTATTACTTTCTCAAGCCTTGAGCACCCTGGTTAGACACCCCAAAATCTTGGATCAAGTCCCCAAGCTACAGTACGGTCTCCTCTCGCAAGGACACGATTATCTCTGTAAGTTCTGACCCAACATTTCCTTCATAGAGGGGTCAACACATGACGAGAAGCATCTCCACCACCGTTAAATGCTTCTCGAAAAGCGCCGAAAGTTTTTAACACTTCTGAACATGCGATAAAGCAGGCCGCAGAATTTTGAGAGGCTGTTCTGGTCCTCAACGAAGTTACTATAAGCTCACAGGGTAGAAAGATGAGCTTTTGATCGGGGTAAGCAATCCTTTTGACCCTCCATGTAACCCCTCAATTGTTTTACAAGTTACTTTGACTATGTAAATTCACAAATCTGCTGTATAAGCTTAAGACCAAGAATAAATGAATTTGCTGTCAATCGTTTGGTGTACCGTTGTGCCTTCGGTCTCGAACCCTCCATCTCCTTATATAGTATTATGGGTTGGGAAGCAAATGACAAGTTTTTTATTGCTAAAGAATACCCTAGCCATCTTCGCCAAGATGTAAGAGAGGAGCAATATCGACAATTGAACTTCACGTTTATCCACTGCAACGATTGAAGCTACTCTTCTCATTCTCTTGATACCAAAAGCCGTTCCTCTTATAGGAAGGGTTTTGGTATTTGAATTCTATTGAGCGATAGGAATTTGAAATGAACGGGTGCTAGATAATACTATAAGAAGTCGTCACGTAATGCTATATTACCTAAGACGTACCTTGCAGGGTGGCCACCGCACGCTCACCATTTCACCATCTGAACGAGGCGAACTTCAGCCATGAATTCTACGTCCGCTTTTCCCAAAACTTTGAGCTCTCTCACGTTTTCACTGTTTCTGTTCTACAATGCGTCGGGTACCGGCTTCTTTTGTACTCAAACAAATGAATTTCACCTTCATGATCGATGTGCAGTCACTGGTTCTGGTATTACGATTGGGTCCGATATGCATGTTCTACAAGCAAGAGAAGCCCCAGATGGAAAGTTCTACGCGTGCGCTGACTTGATAATGGTTGGGCAAGTCGAAATTCAGCACACCAAAAGCGAGGCGACAAAGACAATAACAAATAATGCACAGAAGAATACTGCCAGTGGAACTTCAAGGAAAACTGATAATTTGCAAACCGTCTTCGTTGGCACCGCCTCCCTCCACAATCGACCATATATCCTTAAGAATCGCCTACTTTCCCTTCCGGCCGTGTGTGTCCTTGCAGCTTCTGGGTCCCCTTTTGGATTGTGCTGCTGCCCTTTTCCTTACTTTGGTAATGGTTGTTGGGCAAGTAACCGTCACAATACTTGTGGAAGTTCGTTCTAAGAAAGCATTGGTTTAGTGCTCTATAGATATACGGAGATAATCTGGGTACTTGTACGATGCTTAACTTCCATTGGCTACCACTGGAGTTTTCAAGTCGCGTATTAGTTCGTCTGCAAATATGTCTACAGGTGTAGTATTTCTAACAAAACCTTTCGTCCCCCGATAGAATTCTAATCTCTTCCCCTCGTTCTATTACTGCTGCTGCCAATTCAAGCCCTGATACTTTTCATACAGACCGAAAAACGTGAAATTAGAGCGTTTCGTACACTAGTGACGATGTGAAAAATGAGGTCGTGAGCCTGTAATTCTGATGTCTGGTAGACAAGAGCCCATTCTATTTAAAAAGCAGATCAAAATCGAGTTGGAAACCCATACACTCCCCAAAATTTGAAACACTCTACTGAACCGCCTGGTCTTGTGCACATGAGGCGCTGTAATCTCTCCATTATAAGTACATGAGGCGCTGTAATCTCAACACCCCACTCTTAATGATTTACACATGTATGAGGGGGGTGTTGTTGATTGACGGGAGGCGGTGCGCCAATAAACCGCTCTGTATGCCCCTCTACGAGCATGCAAAACTGCCATTTGGCGCAACGCCTCCCTACCACTTAAAACATTCAGCAGCAGCAGCAGCAGCAAAGCTTTCTGCTTACTGGCTGGCACTCCCATAATGACTGCAGTGCCACCCAGTTACACAAAGCAACGTGTCGCGCTTTCTCATCATTGGCTGGCACTGCAGTCAATTTAGGTACCTAAACAAAAACCCCTACGGCTCCACATACTCTCGGCGCCGCGGCGCTCCGTGGTTCTACAAGCGCTATTGCGAGCGCAAGTGAGCAAAGTGCTCGGAGAGCCTCCGAACGCTACTAAATACACAAAGCTACAAAACCAACGCGGCGCGCAGCGCTGCCTACGGCCGAAGGCCGTTTCCACTTGTCTCAACACCCCACTCTTAATGATTTACACATGTATGAGGGGGGTGTTCTTGATTGACGGGAGGCGGTGCGCCAATAAACCGCCCTGTATGCCCCTCTACGCGCATGCAAAACTGCCATTTGGCGCAACGCCTCCCTACCACTTGAAACATTCAGCAGCAGTAGCAGCAGCAGCAAAACTTGCTGCTTACTGGCTGGCACTCCCATAATGACTGCAGTGCCACCCAGTTACACAAAGCAACGTGTCACGCATTCTCATCATTGGCTGGCACTGCAGTCAATTTAGGCACCTAAACACAAACCATTACGGCTCTACATACTCTCGGCGTCGCGGCGCCCCGTGGTTCTACGAGTGCTATTGCGAGCGCAAGCGAGCAAAGTGCTTGGAGAGCCTCCGAACGCTACTAAATACACAAAGCTACAAAACCAAGGCGGCGCGCAGCGCCGCCCACGTCCGAAAGCCGTTTCCACTAGTCCCAACACCCCTCACTCTTAATGATTTACACATGTATGAGGGGGGGTGTTGTTGACTGACGAGAGGCGTTGCGCCACAAATTCGCTTTGCACTCCCCTGTTTGCGCATGCAAATCGCCCATTTCGCGCAACGCCTCCCCACCATTAAAAGAATTCAGCAGCAGCAGCAGCAGCAAGGCGTTCAGTTAATTAGCTGCTGCTGCTGCATGTTGACTGTGCAATGGCTGCTGAATGGCTTGCAATACAATCAAATTGTAGTGCCAGCCACTCAGCAGCAAAAACCCAGCGGTTCATTCCAACACGTGGCAAATTGCACTGCGCCAGTGCAGTGCATTCCAACACGTGGCAAATTGCACTGCGCCAGTGCAGTGTATACTGAATTTTTATTGCAGACATGCCTGCAACAGACGTATATACTGCACTGGCGCAGTGCAAAAAGCATCTCGCTTGCTGACCCTAACCACTTTTTTTCATCTCCCTTTTCAGGCTTGGCCAATAGCGCAGTGTCGTAACCTTTTGCTACTTTGGGCACTGTTTGCTGGCATGGGACCTAGGCAAGGCCGAGCTCGTGTGCAGGTCGCCACAAGAGTAACCCAATAAGTACCACGGATCTGGGAAAAGTCAGGTGCTTCTCTGTGGTATACTGGTCGTTTGACGGCGATCAGGAAGTCTGAGGGTTTACCGGAGCTAATACCAGCTTGCTGTGCAGGGTCCGGGGCGGCCGCCGTGTGGTAACTCTTGGGGCTGGAAAGCACACTTCGGTGTGTGAGTAAAGGCAGACCAATCCTTACAACCGGACGTGGGTTAAACATCAAACCGCTTGAAAACCGGCTGGGCACACTCCGCCCGTCATAATCCAACAGGAGTGTTTCGAGAGGCCCTGTGCTGCGCACGACTGCATCGGGTAAATATAAGCCTTGCAGCAATTTTTTTTAATTTCTGCATGCGACTAGGCCCGGTGGGTGCAAAGCAACAAACTGCAACCAGTTTTTCACTCTCAGCTTTCTGGTATATTGTAAATAATTCAAGAACTCTGGCAAATTTTTTAACGGTTTACAAAAACATAGAATTGTTTTCCTTTTTTTGGTAAATTGAAATGACGAGAGAAGGGCGACGTCTGAACTCTTGTGGCGTCCGATCTAACTCAGGAGGTGCCAGAGACAATTCTGGAGGTGCCATGTTGAACGCAGGTGGTGCAAGGCAAAACGCTGGTGGTCGTCGCGTCGGCAGTGGTGGAGCACGGGCAGGAGCTGGAAGACCCCGGCGAGTACCCGCTCCTCCAGCTCCAGATGAGTTGGGAGTAAATGAGAGCGGAGCACACGTTCAAGGACCTATTGTTCCAGCGGTTGAAGAAGACGAAATTACTCCTGCACCTACTTCGGTTGCAGCAGCAGTTAGCACAAGCGCCACTGGAGCCAGTGAGTCCGCTGCCACAGATCTACCGACATCGTGCCCACTTCCTGGATTTCTGGAGTTTGTGAGAGGCCTTCCAAGTCACATTCCACCGCCTCCGATGTCTCCCCCTCTCCCACCGATGCCAGTAGAACAGATGCCTATTGCGATGGAAGTAGAAGAGGATGAGATCATCCCTGCTCCTCCACAGCCACCGCTGTCACCACCGCAGCCACAGCAGCCTGCTCTGCCACAAGATGAACAAGAGGAAGAACAGATGCCAGTCCCGATGGAAGTGGAAGAGGATGAGATCACCCTGGCTCCCTCACACCCGCCGCCGCAGCCTGCGTTGCCACAAGCTGAACAGGAAGAACAACAGATGTCCATTCCGATGGAGGTGGAAGCGGATGAGATCACACCGGCTCCCTCACACCAGCCGCAGCATCAACCACAGCAACAGCTTGATACGACGGTCATGCACTGTGCTGGGCGTCCTGATCGAGGACTCTATCGCGTGTACTATGCGTGAGCTTCGGTGGCAGCTCAGGCGAGGAATGATCCGGCCATCCGTACAAGCGTGCCGGAGTTTGAGACGCTTCCCACTGCAGGTCAAAGGCGATGCGGAAGATGCGGCGAGCACGCACACACGCTCTCTTCCTGCCCGTACCGGGACTGGACATTGAGAATTCATAGGTGCAAGTACTGCGAATGCGTTTTGCTTGGCAAAGAGACCAATGGAGTGTGCTGTGGATTGAAAAGAATGTCATGGTGGGTCGTCACGTTCCGCAGAAGGCATAGCAGCGAGTTGGTTCGCAGTCTTTATAGTCTGAGAGCCTTTCACAGCCATTTTCTCAACTTGAATACGCTCTTCGCTACGACGCAAGCGTTCATGGACATGTCGTATGTGACGGGAGGCGGTCCCTCCTTTCTGAGACTTGAGGGAAACGCAGCTCTCGCTCTGCCCACGCAGAACCCGAACAACACGCGCTACAGCTTTCTGTGGGGTACTGGTCCCCCTAACTTGGATCCCTCTCACTATGCGCGTGCCAATTTGCGTGCGTTCATTCAAGATATCAACGTAAGAGACATCGTGCCCAAGTTGTACGATGTGATCCAGCCCAAGCCAGACGTGGTGCGTGAGCGGTACCGATCCATGCTTAGCACGCAACAACAACAACAAAATGCAGATACCGCCGTCGATATCAGCATGCAGGCATCAGAAGAGGGAGTAGTCGTACGTGGTTACGAAGGAACCCGAAGTGCCACAGTCAGTGCTCCTCACGTAGGTGCTGGGCCTCTCCCTGAAGATGCTCCTGGTGGGGGGCCAACCATGATGAGAACGCTCGTCGTGGATCCGACTGGCCTGTACCGAGTGGAGTCTCAAGCACCGCGCTTGGTAGAAGGAACCGTAACAGAAGAGCACGCCGTAGTGACGGCTGCTTCTGCTGCTAATGCTCGAGATGGGGCAACTGCGAATGCCGCAAACAATGCGCAAGTGCGGTACCGCCTTCTAAAACCAGCATCCAAAATGGCAGAGAAAGGCACTTTTCCTCTGCTCTACCCGTACGGTGATGAGCACGAACCGTTTGACATCGGCGTGTTTCTGGAGGCAAAGAACTCAACACAGCAAATCTCAGGTCTCAGCGTCAACGAGTGGAAGCTCCGAAAGCTCACCTGGGCTGAGAACGCGAAGAGACGACTGTACTCAGACAACATCCTTCTGAACAGTGGACCGTTGATGCAGATGTGGATGCTTCGCACCCACACAAACATTGAGGACATGCGACTGCGTTTCCTGGAAAGAGAACAACGGGCACGCATTGTACAAGAGCAAGAAATGCAGCAAGCACAACAGCAAACCGGTCACGTGCCACAATCCCAGTTCGTGCTAATGGGACGCATCTTTCTGCCCGATGACTCGGTCAACTCAGCAGCATACTGGAAGAACAAGCGTATGGATGTACAGGCGATCGTGGCGCGGAGAGGCCCGCCTTCTCTGTTCATTACAATCACCATGAACATCTGGCGAATGGACATCCAGCGCTTTGGGATTGACACCACCAATCGTGGCGCATTTACGGCACAAAGTAACCGCCCTCGACCGTTTGACCGACCGGATCTGATTGCAAGGGTGCACAACCAGTACGCAAACGACTTCATGAAGGATTTGGAGAAGAACTCGGAGCAGATCTTTGGATTGAAGTGCCTGGGGGTTGCATCAAAGCTCGAGTTTCAAGAGCGCAATGTGCCTCATCACCACATGCTCGTGTGGCTCGAAGGAGGCGCGATTGAGGACGTTGATGTGATCGACGAGCTCATTCGTGCAGAACTTCCCCTTCCAGGCGAAGACGACGCGTTGCGTGCTCTCATTCGTTCCATGCACAGGCACCGCCACTCCACCTATTGCCGGAATCGCGCTGGGCGGTGAAAGTTTGGATACGACAGCAATATGATTGTGCCGGAGACGTACATTGAAGAAGGCACGAATCGCGTTATTTACCGCAGAAGAAGTCAACATGACCTCAAGATTGTGGCGTACAACCCAACTCTGACCAAGAAGTACCGCTCTCATATCAACGTAGAACGCACGCAAGGAGGGGGCGCAGTGGCTTATCTGATGAAGTACGCGTTTAAACAGCCCAAAGCTCAGGAGGTGGTGCTCAATTTGAGTGATGCTAATGAGAAAGGCACACACAACGAGCAGCAACAAGAGCCACAGGTGCAGAATGACATTCGTGTATACATGCGAGGACGTGTGGTGGGCGCCGTCAATGCAGCTTGGAGACTTTTTGAGTTTCGACATGTTCACATCGTACCAAAAGTAGAGCGACTGGCCATTCACTTGGAAGGAGAGCGCACATTTCTGCTGAGAGGTCCAAACCAGCTCTTTTCTGCATCACAGCCGTCTACACTGGAGAGATACTTTGCAAGGCCCGAAGCATACGCGAAACTCGACTACCTTTCGTACTTTGAAAAAGTGCGATTGTATCGCACGCTTACTGCACGCGTGCTTAACCAATACGACGGAGAGAGCACTCAGGTGCCCACAGACGACTGCGATCCGCCCCTGTACGTGGTAGAGCGCACGGACGACGAGCAGTGCGTCGCAAGGATCAGAGGTGTTTCACCGTCGGACATTGAGCTCTTTGCTCTGCGCTTGCTGCTCATGAATCACGGCTCGAGCTCTTATGAAGACCCAAAGACTTTCAACGGACAGCAGTATGGAACGTATCGTGAAACTGCGATTGTAAGCGAACTGCTCGCAGACGGATCCGAGTTTGATATTGCATTCCAAGAAGCAGTGCAGATATACAGCACGCCCTCAGAGCTACGACGTCTGGTTGTTACACTATACCAACAAGGCGTAGACCCAGAAAAAATGGCCGTCGAAAACTGGGAGGCACTATATAGCGACATACATACAGGAGATGAGCAGCAACGAAAGCAAGAAATGTATCGACGTGTGGTGGAAATCTCAGACCGGCACGGAGGACGACTGCTTCGCGATCACAGCTTCTTCTCCCAACACCAACAGCAGGATCATACAGCATTGACTGAGGCCAATCGAGCTACAACAACTCGAGAGGCACGAGTGGTGCGAAATTCGTCAACTTTGCAGTCAAGGTACGCCACCTTAAAACCTCGCCAAAGACAAGTCATTGACACCGTCATTGCCGCATTGCAACAACGACAGGCGCTGCAGGAGCGAACAAGCACTCCTGGAAACGTGTTCTGTGTGCAAGGATCCGCAGGAACTGGAAAGACATACGTGCTCAACCTCCTTCGTGATATCGTTGAGTCGGAAGGAGTGCTCGCTGAAATGACTGCTAAAACAGGCATTGCAGCTTCGTTGTACGAAGGTGGCCGCACTTTACATAGCTTGCTCGGACTGGGTGTAGCTGATAGGGACAGCACAAGCAGCACTACAGCCACTTTGTCAAAGTACGGTCCCCGATCTCAACGTGCAGAACTGCTACGTGAAATACAACTGCTCGTCTTGGATGAGGCGTCCATGCTCTCACGAAAGCTCTTCGAATTCATGGATGCGTTGCTCAAAGATATTCGCTGCAGTGGAATGGAAAACCCGCCTCCTTTTGGGGGCTTGACCATCATTCTATCCGGCGACTACTCCCAGCTGCTTCCAGTGGTGCCGCAGGTGTACATGGAGGCCGAGCCAAGTGGTAATGTGTGACGAGTGTACACAAACGTTCTCAACGAATTGCCGTGGAAGGGTGATCTGTGGACATTGTGCTCGGTTCAAGTGCTGTACCTCACCGAACAATTACGCCAAGCCGATGATCCGGCATTTGCGTCGCTGTTACGTTCCATTGCACGAAACACAACATCCAACAACGCTCCAATACCACTCAGATCTACCGGTGGCATGCAAACTGCCTACCAACTCCTGTGGAAGTGGCTCACAACACGACGCAAGGAGGATGTGGATCTCAGCAAAATGCTCATTGCCTCCACAAATCAGTTGGTCGATGAACACAATGCGGCAGCGCTGGATCTGTTTCCTGGTGAACGCTTCACTCTTCCGTCAGCTACGACGGTACAACCTGACTGTGTACCAAACTCAGAGCCCTACGTCACCAATACCTTTCTTCCGGAGTTTGCGTATCAGTATGCACCTACTGGTGTACCTCCTCATAACTTGGATTTGAAGATTGGTGTGCCAGTTATGGTCATTCGGAACGTGCTGCATCCCGCTGTGGTCAACGGAAAGCTGTTCGTAGTCGTTCATGTTGATCAATCTACGATGGAGGTGGTTCGATTCGACGAGAACTGACAGGTGCTAGAACGACAGCTCTTGCATCGTATCGACTTCGAGTTTTCTTTCGCAGACATTCGCATGATTCGAACGCAGTTCCCCATTCGTTTTGCGTTTGCAGCTACAGTTCACAAAGGACAGGGAAAAACTTTGGATGGCTTGGTTGTGGATGTACGATCCAAATTATTCTGCGCAGGTCAGTTGTATGTCGCATTGTCGCGCGTTCGAAGGAACGACCATGTGCTACTCCTGCATGACCCACAGCTTACATCCGCAAATGCGCACACAATTCATCCCATGCCTGTGGCCATCGCAAAACCAGTGCTGCCTAAAGCCATTCAGTTCTGCATCCCTTCACAACCTTAATCATATTTCCTGCGTTCTTCATTACTGGATTAAACTACTTGCTTTTTTGCTTTTGCTTTCTTCATCCATTTTTTCTTCTCACCGCTGTTTATGAATCCTCCACCGTGGCGCGAAGCGCCGCCCGCGGCCGAAGGCCACTTCCTCTTGTCTCCGCATTATAACCATTTACAAGCCTATGAGGACCTACATCTTGATTGAACTGAGGCGTTGAGCCAATAAACATGCCCGCACGCCCTTTTCAGCGAATGCATAAAGCTCTTTTGGCGCAACGCCTCCCTGCCATTCAAAAAATTCACCAGCAGCAGCAGCAGCAAAGCTCAGAGCTCACTGGCTGCTGCTGAATCTTGACTGCCGCTGCTGCTCAGTGGCTGGCACTAAAGTATCAGTGGCTGGCACTGCAGTATCAGTGGCTGGTCGGTTCAAAAGCAGCAAACTAACGGTGTTGACACGGAGAAGCACGGTACTCCTTGAAATTGAACCAGCGCCCAGACGTAATAAGTCTGCTCCTTTTGCGCCACGACTTGCGACTTGTGCAAGATTGTACACTGTTCTAGATGAAATCATTTGGTTTCACCCCTCCAACTCTGGTTCAGAGTCCCATGCCCACTTTGGCACAAGGAACTGCCAGAATTCCCATATAATAAGCAGCACTGCAGCGTGGGCAACGGTGACTGATGCCCTGAATCCACGAGAACTGAGTGGGTACTACCCAATAAGGCCATGGAGAGTTGGCATGCCAATTATTAGCACCAATGGTGATCAAGTCGTGGCCCCGGGTGTGTATCCTGACACAGGAAGAGGGGTCCAATGGACTTGTAGTGTCACATGGGACTAGTAGCTCCTAGAATGACATAGGTCTCCCTTCACTTACTTGCGAGAGCGAAGGTGGGGCAGCCGGGTACTGAAGTACCGCCAGCCACTGCAGTTAGTCTAACTATTCTATTTAAAGTTACATATGTAAATTAAAACTATTATGCAAAAGAACCACCCACACTAGAGTGTCCATTGCCCCGTGCCCTACGCATGACCTGTAGCGTCTGCCGCATCAAAGTGTAGTGCGTGAGCTACATAACGTTGTTAGGAGTACAGCATCCCTACGCACATATGGTCAGTTAACCATCCTCCTTGCGCAAAGCACTGCGCTTCGCAGTGGAGACAATACCTCTTTTCATCACCGAAATCAGCCCTCAAGGGCTTTCAAAGATACGAGCCAGGCCCAATTCTCACATTAGAGCTTAAAAACCTTTTTCATGTCGGGGAATTCCGCCCTACAAAATGAGAGCACTGCTATCTTCAATTTAGGCTGAAAGAAAATATCGTAGCGTATAACACGTTTTCGTGGACCCGGGAAGCATTGATGCTTCCAGTAGAATAGCATTGCCCTGGGGGCATGAAGAGCACTGGGCTCCTTTTTTCATGTAGAGGAGGTGTGGTTTTCAGGTCTGACCATTGCCTAAGATTCTTTATGGCATTTAGCCGTCTCATAAATGCAGCGCATTTCTTCAGTCGCATTGCGACCTCCTCGAAGCCCTGGCGGGCTAGTCGTGGTAAAAACCCTAGAATGCCCTAAGAATCCCCTAACACGATTTGAGACAAGTTTCCCTGATAGTAGAAGACGCAAAGCCGATGGTCAAAGTCTAATTACTCCCTTTTAAAGCCTAAATAAGGCATGGTGGTATTCTTCTCAACTCCCAAGGGAGCTTCTCAAGTAAGTCTAAGGCTACAGGAAGTCGATGATTTAGAAAAGAGCTGCGTCTCTTTCATGCTTCAGGAGATAGCAAGAAATCTATTGTCATCCTTGAAGCTTCATGAGTTGCAAAATTTGGCGCGACTTCCGGTACGGAGGTGCGCGCGACTCGAGTTGTGCCAGGCGGAAGTATCCAGTGAGATAATCGTTTGGGGGAACTTAAAATTCTACCGTCTTCCAGTAGTTCAAGTATATGTAGCGAGTACGATAACTAAGCCCCTCGTGAACAGAATTCGCGGATGTGCGTAAGCCGCACCGATTTATGCAGGTTCTGCCTGCCATACACGCAATTTTGCGAGAAAAAACAGGGAATTCCCTGAGCAGACTTCTATCAAGAAGTTCATGCCGGCATGGATGCCGATAAGATCGATCGCGTAATACGCGAACCAAAATAACTCAACATGATTCCTCCTACGGTCTTCTTCGACCACAACACCAATTGGGTCTAGGACCCTTGAATGCGCAATGCGCCAAGAGACTTAGTCTCAAAAAGGCAAAGGGAGTCCCTCCATCAGCGCGTGGTGTCATCAAATGTTGGTATATACACCACTGTTCTGAGCACAATTCGATTCCATGCGCCAACAAAGGTATCATAATCTGATATAGTACCACCGAGTCGACATCGACTGCTTCATGTGATACGTGTTGGGTATGGTTGGGACCAGTTCTTTGTACTTTCAAGAACCTCATCCCGTTTATATATGGAAGCGTACCTTGGCAAAACCATGCCAAAATCAAAGGTACTTCTAACTTGTGGTCAAAGCTCTCTCACTGAGCTGCAGGGAACCACACATATCGGATATTACATCAACATGAATAGTATCGTACTATCTGCGGCCGAGATGTAGACACATCACCTCTCGTAACACTCTCATGTAACACCAGCGCGTCACATCACATATTGCAAGAGTGTTACGTGAGAAAATTGTGAGTGCTCAATGGCATACTGCTCACAACATCCTCCACATGCCACAAGAGCATCTCACAAGTCCAAGCAAACTTCGCAGTTCTTGGTGGCGTCTCTGTGATAGAGCCTTAGTAAATATGTCGGCAAGCATGTTTTCTGTGCAGCAGTAATTCAAGACGATTTCTTTTTGCTGAACACCTTCTTGTACGAAATGATATCGTAGTTCAACATGCTTTGCTCTTCTGCCACCAGCGGCCCAATCTAACACTCCGGTGTTGTCCTCATAAATGATTGAAGGTTGTTCGACTGATACAAGCTTTGTTTCACATAATAAATTGCGAACCCACCTCACTTGCTTGAAGCAATCTGATAATGAAAAATATTAAGCCTCTGTAGTTGACGTTGCAATGCTTCTCTGTTTCAATGTTTTCCACAATATGACGTTGCCAAAAAGTAACACACAGGATCCAATTGTAGATTTGCGATCCGTGTCATCTCCATCCCAATCTGCGTCAGCGTATGCACACAGGACGGGGTGGATTTCGGAATTTTTCTTGATGTGCATGCCGTAATCTTTTGTACCGTTCAAGTAACCCATGACTCTCTTCACTGCAGTCCAGTGTATGACTGTAGGCCTTGACTGAGCCCGTGAAAGAATATTGACGGCAGCACAGATATCTGGCCAACTTCGTGAAGATAGATACAGCAAGGACCCTATTGCCTCCTGATAAAGATCTTTAGGCTTGAATAGGTCTGCTTCTGATGCTGATACAGGTCTGTATCCCGCACTCAGTGGTGTAGTCACCGGCTTGGAGGTGTTCATGTTGAACTTCTGTAGGATTCGTTCCACAGCCGGACGTTGGTGCATAGTTATTCCATTTTCTTCACGTTGCATGTAAAACGCCAAGAAGCTGTCTGTAGAAGAGTATTCTTTCATTTTAAACTCTGAAAAGAGCATAATTTTCACCTTGCTGGTTTTCTTGGGGTCATTGCCGATCAACAAGAGATCATCAACATATAATAGTATCCATAATTTGTGTCCTCCCCAGGTTTCGTAGAAGAAGCAAGGGTCTGTATGCATTGTATAAAGCCTAAATTCGTCAACTTTTGGTTGAACAGTCGGCTCCAAATTGCATTGGATTGCTTCAGACCATATATTGACTGGTTCAATTTGAGTACTTGATTCTTTTGTAAACCAGGGTCCAGACCTTTGCGTGGAGACATATAGAATGGCTTCTTTTCATCGATATGTCCGTTCAGAAATGCACATTTGACATGCAACTGGTGTATTTCAAAGTCAAACCTAGCTGCCAATGTCAATGCTAGTCGTACAGTTCCAAAGTCAATAACTGAAGAGTAGACACCTGTGACATTCCCTTGCTGGCACCCTTTAGCTACAAGGCGAGCCTTGTATCTTGTGATAGAGCCATCATTGTCATGATTTTGAGCGAACACGAGTTTGGAATCTATGATATGCTCTCCAACAGGCTTGTCCACAACTTCCCATGTCTTCATCCACATAAGCAAAGAGAGTTCTTCGTCAATAGCTTTTCGCCATCTTTGCTAGTCAGGCGAATCTCTCGCGTCCTGCAAGCTTTCAGCGACGGTACTTATTGGTAGTTCTCTTGTCACAAGAATGTTATGGTATGTGTCTTGATAACGATTTGGAGGGTTTCGCTGACGGTCAGGGTAGCGGCGTACTGGGTAGTGTGTCAAGAATTCTTGCATGCTGGGTTTCATTGGGAAATGGTCCGATTCTGCTTCAAGTACTTGATCGTCCTCTTCATCTTCATTCGTACCACTTTCCACGACTTCATCTGCATTTTCATTACTTCCACCATGTCCAGTTTCCAGCTCCTCTTCATTGTCAGCTTCAGCACCATCTGGTCCCTCTGCTTCTGGCTCTCCATCATCATCTGAGTCAGCTAATTTTTGCTGTCGGTCAGCAATTTCAGGTATGGCATTCCATTCCATCTGTTCTTGAGTGTTGAACAATCGTCTTCCTGGAAAAACAGCTTCATTAAAACTGACATGCCTTGCGAACGTAATATCCCCACGTTCAATGTCATAGACGCGATAATTCTGGTTTGGGGGGCAGCGTAAGAGAATTCCACGGCGAGCTTTGCTCTCTAACTTCTTCCATTTAGCTACATGAACCCAGACCTCACATCCAAACGTTCTTAAAGAGGTAACGTTTGGTATTTTCCCAGTGAGCGTTTCGTCAGATGTCTTCCCATCAGTTGCTCCACAACCGATGATGTTCATTGTTCTGGTAGCAGTAACGACTGCTTCAGCCCAGAACTTCTGTGGGAGGCCTGCATGTCGTAACATTGCCCTAGTCATCTCCATAACCGACCTGTTAAATCGTTCTGCGACTCCATTTTCCTGCGGAGTGTATGGAGCACTGTTCTCCCAATCTATTCCGACTTCGGAGAGATATTTTCGGAGTGAAATGTACTCTGTACCACTATCAGAGTAAACGACCTTGATCTTTCTTTCAGCCTGTCTCTCAAACTTCAATTGAAAGCATCTGAACTCCTGTGTCAGTTCCTTTCTTTTCGTCATGAGGTACGTCCTTGTACCTCGACATTTTATCGATGAAAGACACAAAGTATCTCTTCCGTCCGATGCTTGGGGTACTCATAGGACCGCATATGTCCGTGTATATCACATCCCCGATCATAGCAGCATCATTACTCCTGCTGCCTATACCCCTTCGTGTCATATTTCCTTCAATGCACGGAGTGCAGTCGGCACTGTGCTCTGGAGATACATTGAAGTCCAGTCCATGAACAGTGTTTTTGCTTTTCATTCGTCGTATTCTCTGGATTCCGATATGTCCGAATCTCTCATGCCAGAGCTGTAGGCCTTGCGTTTATTTCGCTACATATGCAACATGCCGAGCTGGACTGCCCCAAATCTGATAAACCCCTGACGTTTTTGGTGCTCTGATCATGACATCCGATCCTCTGATGATACACACCGCTGAATCGAAAGATATTTGGTACTGTTCCTCCGTTAGGCGTGAGCAAGATATTAAGTTGCAGTCCATATCGTCAGCGTAAAGAACGTCATGCAGTAGTATCTTTACATAGCGTCTTCCAGGCTGCGATACATTAAGACAAAGGTTTCCTGTTTTTGATGCTGTCACACCCCTACCATCGCCCAACACAATGGCTCTGTGCTGCGAACGGTGAAATAAATGCGCCAAAGCACGGTCCCCAATCATGTGACTAGTTGCACCAGAGTCAACAATAAATTGTTGGTCTCCTTGTCTGGTGACGAGAGCTCGATGGGTACTTGGATCATCTGCACGATGATCTGGTTTGACCGATCTACAGTCTCGTTTATAGTGTCCTTTTCGGCCACATTTGAAACATCTACCCTTCACTTTCGCCTGTAATGCCCTCTCCGTACCCAAAGGACCGGCCGGGCCTGATCCTTCTGTTTTCGTCTCTGAAGTCCTGGTGTCATACTCTTGGAGAATTCGAGCGGTTACCTTCTCCCAGGACAACTCCTCGTCCGACAAAGTCTGTAGGGCTGATATTACTGGACCATATGGCGTCTCTCCAGTAGAACCAAAACTGGAGAACAGGATAGCAATCTGCATACTATTCCATATGGGACTTCCCATAGCTTCCAATCTTGAGAATATAGACTCGAAATCATCCACGTAGTCCGACATTACTGTTCCTTCAGTAAACCGAGTTTGGTGTAGCTTCGTTTGCAACTGTACCCTTGTCGCAGCATTCTCCGTTGCTTACCTTTCATGCAGTTTTCGATACATAACGAATGGTTTGTGACGTTTGGAGGCAACAGCCCGTAGTGGTTTGTCTCCAAGAGATTGCACAAGATACATGCGAGCCTTCGAAAGGTTTTGCTTCACTTCCATGGGTAGGGCATCAATTTTCTCTTCCCCAATGGCATCTTCTAGAACTAAATTCAGGAGTTCCTTTGATTCCAGTAGTGCTTCTATTCGCATCATCCACAAAGTAAAGTCCTCGTGGCGTTTTCCAGAGAAGCCAGGAACCTTCCTTGGACTGTCTTCATCCATAGCAGCACTGAAGCAAAGTCCTGTAACACTTTGAGAAAGCAATTACGGAACGGCTTCTTTTATTTCAGAGCGTTGGTTGCCAGTGGAGCGCGATGCTACCACTGTTGGGTATGGTTGGGACCAGTTCTTTGTACTTTCAAGAACCTCATCCCGTTTATATATGGAAGCGTACCTTGGCAAAACCCTGCCAAAATCAAAGGTACTTGTAACTTGTGGTCAAAGCTCTCTCACTGAGCCGCAGGGAACCACACATATTGGATATTACATCAACATGAATAGTATCGTACTATCTGCGGCCGAGATGTAGACACATCACCTCTCGTAACAATCTCATGTAACACCAGCGCGTCACATCACATATTGCAAGAGTGTTACGTGACAACATTGTGAGTGCTCAATTGCATACTGCTCACAACAATACGTTATACATTATATACCGCAATTCTTACAATTCTGGCGGTACGAGGTCGAGACACTCCATGGGTTTACCGAACTACCACTAATAGTAATATAGTGCGGGTCCTACGCAGCAACTAACCTGGGTAGGACAGAACTACACACTGTGTAAGGTTGCGCAATGGTTCGCCACCTCATCTTCGCTTCGCTATAGGGCGTGTACGAGCTTCGCTACGGCGCATTCGCTGTCAAATTCCAGTTCGTCTTCCATACACCTACACCTCATGAAAGTCAGGCGATGCAAGAAATGCGCAAGATGGTGCCAATGTGAACACTTGGGGTTGGAAGTATGGTACGAATCGCATGCGGGGCACCTCATCCCCTCCAACGTCTTTGGGGACTACGTCCCTTTTCTGTGATGTACTACCTCAACATACTTCATTTGGAAGAGAAGTTTTGCTAACCTCTGGAAATCCGGGGTCTCATACTTTGGGCGATGCTCTATCAAGCAGTTAGTGCATTCGCCAAGAGAATGGGAGCGACTTTTCAAGTTGAGAGCTGTCTGCTCAGTTTTGGGGTGCGGTTTAAGTGGGGAGAAACGACGCTTTCGTCATAATTATTAGACCAATGGTCTGCAGTGCGTTGGAGAGTATCTCTGCCAACGGCAGTGAATCGGATAGACTTCAGAGCAGAGAATTCAGAGCAGCAGAAGCACAAGATTTGAAGACGAATTATGGAAGAGTCGTTGCGCCGTCAGTCTGTCCAATAAGATTGTTCAACATTTTGCACTTGTATGGTAAAAGTTTTGGGCTAATCACATGGCCAAGGGCAGTTTCGGTCAATCTTTTGAAGTGCCGACCCGGCATTCAAACGCACGGCAATTGGCCTTCAGAGGGCGCTAGCCCCCCGGAACCTTTATCAAATAAAGTAATTGTCCGATGATTTCAATGGCCGCATGCCGCATACAGTAAAATCGTTTAATTCGGCATAGCAAGGCACTTGGTGCCAAAACTACAAATCTGCATTCAGATTAGTCCGCCGCGGCCTAGAATTAGATATATTCGCTATATATTGTTTTGTACGAAAAAAGGCTTTAAAATTTCAAAAAATTGAGGAGTATTTTGTCGAGGATGTGTTTTGAGATTTTTCGCCCGTACGCAGAAGGCATTGCCTTTTCAGCTGGTGGCGTCTATCCATATCAAAACAACAAGCCCTCGGAGTGCAATGGGGTGCCATGCATTCTGCAGAAGAAGAAACTTCTTCTTAAGCATGAAGCGTCGCTCGACTAAAGTCCAGTGGACTTAAATACACCTGTTTGGTGCGTCACACTTGTTAAGCGACTTTTAATTACTTGCACTGCATTTGTCTTTTGCCGAAACAACAATTCTCGTGTGATACCTCACACCTTTGACTGGATCGGACGCGACCGTGCACCCTAAGAAAAGTTTTGTTAAAAAGATATATGCCTTAGGAGGACGGATGAGCTCAGAGAATGAGTTGTGAGGGAGACCAAAAAGAAAAACGAATACCAAGAGAAGAAAGAGAGAGGACCGTGAGTAGGACCCTGAGTTCTCGGGCTCAAGTACTGATATGGATTTCTTGAAGGATGAGGAGCACCGTAAAGGGAGGAAACAGAGGAAGGAAAACCACAGGCAGAAGGTGAAGAAAAAAATTAAAAGTAACACCAGACGGTATATCTCATCTGGGTACAATGAGTCCGAGACGAATTTGGACCTGGAGAATCTTCGGCAGTTGAATTATTTGTTCTCCAAAGCGTTTGATTACAGAACCTACAGGTTACGGAACCAAGATTCTGATTACACTTCACAGGTAGCTCAGAAAATTGCCAAGCAGCAAAAACGGCTTAATTTCGAAATGGTTGATACTACCTTGACAGGTGATTATCTTATTGTGATCATTGAATTGCTTCAGGGGTTCAAGATCGCTTTTGACCAGAACGGTTTTCCAACAGGCGCAGCTATACGGTTGCTTTAATTCTAATGGAAAGAGCAGGTTGCATCTCTGCTTTACAGTAGAATGCAAGGGAACACCACCTCGGTTGATGAGGACCAAACAGAAATGCTTCGAACTCACCAGCAGGTGGGAAACTGCCTTTTGAAAACCTTTGCGACCCATGAGGATATTGAGGAAGCTTATGCCGAGCTTCTCTCTTAGCATCAGAGGTCAGGATAAACCGAGTTGGAATTCGTGAAATCGTTGTTCGAAATGGTCTCCCGTTTTGGTAATGTGTTTCGTACAACTCGTTTGAAGTCATTTTTAAGTGATAACATCGACAAATCCATTAGATCGCAGGTGAGAAATCACTTTTCCACGAAGCAAAAGGTGGATTATAACGGGGTGGCCTGGTATGCCCAAGCCCTTGGAGATACTCACCGAGCCTATCGAAGACAGCCCAGCGCGGTGATCAATCCTGTTAACGATAAAACGAAACGGCGCATGTTGAAGGTGGATTACTCGTCACCCTCCGAGAAGACGGCGAACGTTGTCAAAGCAGTTGGGTTTATGGTTCATTTGCTACACATTGGACCCGCCTCCACATCGGTTTCTCCATCATCCACTTGGACGTCCACATTTGCAGCCTCAACCGCGAGGGTATCAAAACCAGCCAAACAGTTCTTCGTTCCCGACCAAAGGGCGTGCCCAACATAAACGTTTGGTAGGACCACACTACAGAGTCAGCAGTTCGTACCATACGGCTCGCGTCCAACCCATGAACCGATAGCAGATGCGCGGAACCTGGATGGCTTTGATGGATCCAACCACTTGGAATCTCTTTTTTGTGTCTTTCCTATCACCTCACCACTCGGCTCTGACACGTCCGAATGTCACCGCTCAGGTTTGTAGTACAGTGGGTACTATGCATGCTACTAAAGATGGGCTGTTACGGAAGATTCCTAACAGAGTACTCCTATTTTCTATCTAATGACACGTGGCATACCACCCCAGCGGAACCGTGTTAGCGGACAGTAATTCTATTAGATAGAATAACCTAACTTTGATTTTGTAGGGTACAGTGATACTTTCTGTCAAGGTCAGCTCGCAACACTGTATATAGTGCGCCGATGAACGCTCCACCTTTTGTGAAGTAAACCAAGCACCCTCGCGGCTTGTTCTAGTTTGTTTGGTTCAACCTCGTGATACGCACCTTCAGATACACTATTACGTCATCCCCTAGGTTTGTTTTCTAAGCTGTCGATACCCAGCGCGTACTATAGCAGCGCCTGTAGAATTATTGTCCGCCCAGTGAACTCGCTCTCCGCTTAATGCCTGCAGATCTGCTTTCAGGATTCCTTTGGTCTCCGCTCCTATATTAGGGAGACCGCTACCTATTGGAACCCATCTGTTAAGCGGAATCTAAAAGTCCTATTTTACGTAGGTTGTGCTCACCACTGGCTGTACCACAACTGGTCTCCGGACCAAGAAGATTCGTTTCTTAAGGTATATAATACGGAGCGCGACAAAAAAAGCGCTACACTCGCCCCGAGTGGACCCCACTCGTAGTGGAATTCTTCTTTAAGCTGAATCGAAAATGGAAGCAAATCACCCCGACCTACTCCTCTGTGGACACTCGAGAACCTACCCCGGAGACCCCCTCTCATGCTCCTCAGGCGCCGGGCTCCCAAGAGGGATGCAGCAAGCGCAGCGCCCGTCAGGGACCCCCTGCCATGCTGTATGAACCTGAACGTCTCCTATGGAATGCTGGCTCCATTGTGGAACGGTTTCGACAACACGTAAAGAGACTACACGACCCGAGTACAGCGGATACCTATGCTAAACCTCTGGAAAATGCCGCTGTGGAAGTTGAAGAACCCCAGACGGCGTCATAGTTGCCGCCGCCTCAGGAGTTCTAGGCGCAGGGCGCGATAGAACCCCATACACTTATCCACTCCATGGCCCCGCGCCTTACCGATTGGCTCTCGCAAGAGCTCGCCGAACGAATTCCTACAGTTGTGTTAGGAACGGAGGTGCAGTGGTTGAATTGGTTGGACGTCGATGGTGATGATCCGAGTTAGAAGTTCGGAAAATCCATTGGGTTTTATATAGATTTTCTAGTCTAGTTCTATCAGTGCCACTAGTTGATGAGAATTCGTCCGAGGTAAACGGTATGATGCTTGGTGTTCGTGCTGGCCTCCGTACGCGACTGGGTTACCGGGTTCAGTGCCGGATCTAGTTGTTTGATGACTTGGCAAGTTCTATCAATGCTGATGATTTGTCATCAGACAAGGTCTTCGATGATCTGGCATGGACGCAGGGTTCCAGTGATGACTTGGCACGACTCCTTCGTGAATCTTTCATGAGCGTTCGATCCCTGCTGCACCGTGTGAAGTGTCTGCCAACGTTATGGGTAGTAGGCAACGTGAACTTTAGAGCCAATATGTTCACGTGGTCAACCAAGACTTCTTTGACATGAACATGTTGTCATGTAATATTGACAGGGTGTCACGAAGATGTCAACTAGGCTTTGAGGCCAGTTTGGCATGGCAAATTGGTAACCGATTTCTTCAACAGATCGACTAGAATAAAACTAGCTGATTTGTGCACGTTAGACCTGATGCTAGAGACAACTATATACAAAGAAAGGTAAATAATAACTAATTCTAACAGTGGGTACGTATGGCTGGTAACAGACCTGCGATAAAGTATCCCTTCAGCAGACGTTCGGAAAAAACGCTTCCGCAACGGCGGAAACGTGTCCAAAGTTAGTCAGCATAATCCGTTTCGTTCACATTGGAACCTTGATGGTATCCAATCACGTCCTGATAGGCATCCATTATGTGGTCATCGGAGGCATAGGTCTCCAATAAATAGTGAACGACCTCAGGATAGGTTCTGAAGAATCCCCTGTCGCGGGCATCCACAGGATTGGCCGAGCCAGATATCTTGGCAACCACATGGTATTTCGCTTGACCACTGAAGAAGAACTGAAATAGATACATTGCAGCTCCTTCATGGATACCGTTCTGGTCACAGGCCACTTGGAACGAAATCAACAACCTGAGGACTGTAATGGGATCCTTCCCAGAAAACTTGTCCTGGATGATCACTTGCATCCTCTTGGCCTACGTAGCAATATTCTTGGCGACCAATGAGATGTACTGCTTGGACCGATCCAACAGGCGGTACATGTCCACGTTCAAAACCTTCTGGAAGAGCTCATTAGTCGTGGCCATTGGTCTGAGGCGCCGAACGTCTGACTCATCCGCATCGGTATCGGAGGTGCTGGAGGAGCCCGAATTTTCGTCATCACTGGAATCCGGGTGGTCTTTTTTCCGACGGCTCGACCTCTTTGACCTTTTGTTACTCTTCGTTTTCCTCTGGTCTTCTGCACTTCCAAAGTGCCTCGGAACAGGTTCTTCGCTGACCCGATGGTATTCCGCGGCATGCCGAATGCCGTATTGACCAATGGCCTCATCTTCCGCGCGGTCTCTCTGCCTCTGAGGTCTCTATACCCCAGCCGGTGGATGGTCCAATCGTTCATGACGGTTTCCCAGGCGAAGGTCTAGTTTTGTAGCTGCTCCCTGGGGTCCGGTCTGGTCTGACCGATGGTAAACAGACGGTCTACTATGAGAAACAGCTCGAGAGCTGTCGGGTTGGCCTAACTGGCGTGTGATTTCCACCTGAAGAGTCGTGGCGATTGACTCCACTAGCACATCTGAGTGAAGAACCTAAGGAATTAGTCGGTCAGCAAACACATAAAGGCGGTCGCAAAGTGCCCTACCCAACTGGTCCTATAGAAATTTCTTCACTTGGTTTTCACACCAAGAACGGAGTTGCCGACAAAGGTTAGCGGCAACATTGTTCACCATTTGGGCATTGGGGGCGAGTGTAGCTACGTCCTGAGGCTGTAGTGCAATATGTTTTTGGTCGACCATCTGGTTCAACGGTTAGACCCTCTGCCGAAGGCGATCGACCAATGGTGAATCCTGGATGAGTTGTTCGGGGTTGTCCACTGGGTCAATCGTCCGTCCACCGGAACGGCTGCGCGTGCTCCTGTGGTCACTTGCACTGTCCTTTCGGGTGGGTACCAGTGCAGGAGTGTCCGAAGCGGCCACGGCGGCGGCTGTGGTTCCTTTTTAGGCGTCTGTTGTGGGGTTGGGGTCTTGTTTGTCCATGACCTCACGGTTGCTTTGAAGTCAGAGACGGCGACAACTAGCCCAACGGTGAAACTCCTATTCGATTTCCTTTGGTGTTAAGATTCCAAACGACTGTCCCTGTAGGCTTCTAGGTCGGGAGACCAGAAGTAGTATAATACTAGTCCAAAAACCATGTGGGGATGTAGTACCTACTAGGTGTAGCGTTGGCAGAGTATGCGGTCTCTGACAAAGAGGATAAAAACCCGAAAACTAAGTGTCACGCAACCTATCACATCGCCGAGGTCTTCTCCTCCTTCGACCTTGCTCCGACTCCTTGATGTCCACCGTCAACTTGCACTGCACGAAAGCCCTTCTTTCAGAAATAGCCGATACTACAACGCGAACTGTTATGTCTATTAGAAACTTCACTGAAACTTCCTAGACACTCTCGTATCGAACAATATCCGGTCTCCATGGGACTAAACAAGAACTTACTTTGCCTCATCGAAGGACGCTATCATCCATGCAGTGGATGTAGATCTGCACATTACATTTGAAATGTTCACCTCGTTTATCATATTGAAACATCCTTTCATGGTTTTCGAAACAAGCAATGTCTACCATGTCTCCTCTCCCGATCTGTAGCGCCAGCCGATGCAAAAGGATCCTTCCTACAGAAAACTGCACCGCAGAAGATTCATTCCTGTTCGAGGTCGTTCGGTGGATGGTTGGCTCACCAAGACGCCATTTAGGAAGCTAACGAGTTTTCAAGCTTGCCACTCGAGATAAGCAGGGCTCTGCGTATTCCAAGCAGTCCATGGACGTTGAACAGGAACGTGACTGCTCCCAAATGAACAGACTCTCACTAAAATACACTTCTCAGTTTCACTTCACCAAAGTGCTTCGTCCATGTAAACACATTCAAGACCTGGGTCTGTCGGAGACTGCCCATCGTTAATAATCGCCCCTTCTGAAAGAGATTGGGTTTTCAATTCGAGCCCAAATTGCCACAGAAAAGCCGTCGATCCCTGTACGTTGTAAACGTATGGCGTAGAGTGTTGAATGAGCTCTACACGCTATACTGGGAGTTCTCGCACGCGAACGTTGTCCGTCGGGCGCCTACATCGCCCGCGATCGTCGGGTCGCCGTTGGCGTCTTGCAGCACAAGCGTTTACGCTTCCATCGCTCGCGCATCGGTTGGAGTCCAGAAGCGCAGAGCCAGACGTGTACGCGCCCCTTTAGCTTCGCGCCTCTCCTCATCCTGACGGTTGTGCTGCGCATGTACGGCACGCGCGTCGCATGCCGAGTTCTTCACATGGCTCCAGATGGGCACACGCCACCGCCGCCCCAAATATTTTACAATAACGGGCAATTGCTCAAACAGCCACTTGCTGTACGTCACTCGCCAAGAGCTGGGCGCAGGTGCACCGCTCTTCAGTCCTTCCCTAGCTAGCAACCAGAAAAGGAACGAGTCCGCCAGCGTCGCTACGATCGAGCATCGTCGGAAACGCTTCGACACAAGACACAAAGATGAAGGGTTAAACCCTTTCCCTCCGCTGTCCTTGGCCACCATGTAACAATGTACTGTACACCAATCGCTTTCGCGTACCATTCGCAATTCACATTACGAACGGTACAAAGGATAACGTTTCCCTTGGGGAAAGTCTAGCAGAAACGTTGGACGAAGGTTAGAAGTTAGCGCTGGAGAATATATGCGATTGCTTCCCGTTGATGCTGGAAATAAGAGCAGCATCCAAAAGAGATAGAACAAATGAAGATAATATAAAATAAACCTTATAACAGAGATTTCATGGCACATTTTCTAGCCATGGGAGCAGAGGTTCAATTGTTTCCATCCTTAGGAACAAGTTCGTGCAAAAGAGGATATAATACGTATGATGGAATTGCTCAGTTTTGGTCTTGGATTGTTTCTAGCCTCTCTCAAACTTCCACTCATGTTTAAGTTTAGCGGAATGCGGTACTCCATATTTGCAACATTAAAGTCTGAGGGTTCCCTCTAAAGTTAACACTTTTGCTTTGAAATCATGGGTGACCGTCTTGCAATAGAATCACCGAAGTAATCCAATGGATTGATGTTGAAAGTGTACAGAACGACACACTTGCTACCGATCCAAAACGCTGCTTATGACGTATGTGCAGACACACGACCGAGATTTCGCCAGAGCCCCGATAAGGGCCTCAGACAAGGCGTCTTACTCGGCGCATCGGCAACAGAACACCGGTGTTAACACAGAGAAGCAACATTCTCACTGAGATTGGATCAAGGCCCGCACGTATAACTTCTACTCTATCAGCGACAGGGGCCGCCCCTTCTACATTATTGTACACGATTGTAGAGGAATTACCATGAATTCATCACTTGCAGCCAGGCCTGGAGCATGATGCCTACAATGGCACAAGGAAATGACAGGAGTCTAATGGAATAATTGGTATCGCAACGTAGGCAAAAGGTGACCAATGGCTTGGTTCCTCGAGGACTGAGTGCGTACTACCCAATAAGGGCATAATGAGTTGGGAAGCCATTTACTAGCACCAACGACGATCAAGCCGTGGCCGCGAGTGCTGACCCGGGCAGAAAAAGGGAAATCTGATAAGCATATGAGAATCTACTACCTCCTTGACTGACAGAGGTGTCTCCTCATATTCGTGCCCGCAACAAGACGCGGCAACCGGGTACTGAAGTACCAGCGGCCACAGTAGTTACTATTCTAACTATTCTAAACAGAGTTACAAATATTAATTACAACAATCACAAAATGGGACTGCCTACATTAGTTGGGCCACTGGCCGGTGCTTTAGGTATGAACCGTACCTTCAGCCCTTCCAGAGGGTAGTGCGAGACCTAAATAACCCCATTCTCAGAATTGCAGCGTTCCCGCGCACAATATGGTCAGTTAAGCATCTTTCTTGCTCAAAATAACGCGCTTCGTAGTAGAAATCACGCCTCTGGGTAACACTGATATCGCCCACGAGGGGTTCTAGCGCTACGGGTCACGCCAACTTCTCACCTTTGAGCTTGGAGCTTCTCTTTCCCATGGCAAAAAAGCCGCCCTAGGGAATGACAGTATTGCTCGTTTAAGTTATGTCCAAGACCAACCTCTTAGGGTAATTCGCTCCTTCTCAGAACCGGAAAGCAATGATGTTTCCAGTAAAATGGCATTGCCTCATAGATATGTAGAGCCTTACGCTACTTTCTTCATCTAATGAAGGTGTCTTTTCTTTGGTCTGAGCAATACTCGAGATGCCACACGGCTTCTAGTAACCTTGTAAGCTCTGTGCAGTTCTTTGATCGCAATGAGACCTCCTCGAAACCCTCATGGGCTCTTTGTCGTAGATTATGTTGCGCTGCAGCAAAATGCTGCATTAAGAAGAACATCAGGATATTTTACTATATCCTGTTTGGCGCATATCCGTGGCTTTCCACGTCGGACAATGAGGCTTGGCTGCGCAAGAAGTCTAATCGAACCTCAAGGTCTGTTCATCGCCTTTTAGACTGCCACATGGGTGGATAGCCACGGGTGGAGTTCCTCAGAGAGGAACTCCACTTCCAACTAGGATGTAAGAAACAGTTGAACAGCTAAGTAGACTACGTCTGAAGAACAGTAAAAGTAGGAAAATTTCGGAAAGAAGACAGTAGAGTCGGAGTTAGGTAGACAAGTTGCTTCCGGAGCGATGGCGGAGCCAAGATCGCGAATGTCTATCGAAAGGAGAAAGAATACGCTCTGATCCTGATGCCGAAGGCGGCGTCAGACCTGCGAGGTCATCTGTCGCATTGGGCAGTGCAGGCTCCTTTCACATATTTAATCTGCAGGGCAAACTTTACGCAAAGTAAGTACAATGGTGTATTCGGTAGCTCGCTTGCTGCTGTTCACTGTAAATGCAGCAAGCCCTATCACTCTGGTCGTACGTGAGTGCAACCACATCATGTTCTACTTAATCTCTTCACAACAGCGACTCTCCAACATCACCGATAGTTCACCACACCAGACCCTTAGCTTCTTCAATCCGTCTGCACTAGCTTTTATTGCAGATGATTCCATCGTATGGCCCCACTACCACTCTCACCGTTCGCAACTTCATGACAGCAGCTGACATTCTCTTCACAAAAAAACACGGCAGCTGCAACATCAGTACGTCTGGTATCTCTGTAGCCAAGTTAAGCATAGTATTGAGCTAGATGCGCAACATAGTATCCGTCATACAAATCTTCATTCACAAGCTCCAAGTTGTCTCACACTAGCTGCGACTCTGTTCGTTTTCTGGGCGCCTCTCTGAAACAAACCTCAATAATTGTCGACAGAACGAGAGTTTGGGCAGTTCGGCACGACGGCACAATCTACACAGAGAAGCAAGATGGAAAGCTTGAAATGCAGTTCAATTGTTTTGCTCAACGAAGAGTGGTACGAATTCATTGACATAATTTGACGTTAGTTGGGGCCACCCAGCTCTACCGTCGATATGTTCAATTATAAAAAAAAAACATTTCCATGGATATGCGAAAGAGTCGAGAGAAGTTTTTCAGTGCTCTTCCACGGAATTGAGCCATACCAGTTTTTGACGTAAGAGCAGTGCAGATGAGAGCCTGAATACAACATAGAGAGTCGTAATCCACATCGAACAAAAAGATAGTAACGAAAAGATAGAGATAAAGCCCTGCGGCTCCCATTGATGCCATGTTTGCAGAAAAGAAGGACTGCAGAGCCAATCAGAAGTTTCCCCCGCAGTTAGAAAGGAAAGGAAAGTAGAACCATGCGGTAACAGATCAAGCTTACTATGGGCTTGTAAAAGGTATCAGCAGAAAGAACGTTGTACTAAAATTGAAGACACACCCAAGTGTTGGAACAAAATCATGATCCCAGGAGCAGAAATGAAGTTACTCAGATAACGAAGAAGTGAGATGTCGAAGAGTGTAGAGAGTAAATTGACTACACCATTCTAAGCTTCTCTCAAACGGAGGCCCCAATGCAGCGATGTTATTGGTGCCACAAAGGCAAAGATCCAAAAGGAAGCAGAAATCCGTCTGACACGGATTCGAAAGCTCTATTGCACAGACATAGAACTGAAAGGCATGAACAAATTCCATGGCCAGATCATGTTTACGATCTTCAAAATGTGATATGCGCGGATGGTGGGAGCTGCCAAAAACGAACGATAGAGCTGCAAACGAGAAGGAAGTGGAGGACCACAGCGGCTTGAGGACAGAGCAGCATTTTGAGAGGCGGAAGGGAGTGTGCTTTACAGCTCGTGCAACGTGTCAATGTAGAATGCTGGCGTAGTTTTGTTTGTTATACATCTCGTATACTCGATATGGATGTTTCGTCAGTAGTTACTTGCCTGGCATTCCACCCTCCATCAGACTACATGTTAACATAATTATGGCAACCTGCATCACTCAATGGAAATCTCAGACTTGAGATGCATCGCCAAGCAATGCTAATCTTAACCACAATCTACGCAAATAGTTCTAACAGGCGCCATCTTTTGGGGATCAACAACGTAAATGAGATCTTTTGCGCGATATTTGGAGTATTTTTGGATATGCGTGTGGTGGTAAAATGATGATTAGCAACCCCAGGTAACCTTATTAAGATATATCCTCACACGCCGTCGACTGTGCTTAAAACTACTTCGCGCGCTCTCTGGCCTCATCAAATCTTCCCGAGAATCTTGTCTGTGCGCATTCCTTCTTTCCCCAAGCCGTACGGGTTGGACCCCACGAAGCCTTGACCTACTCACAACTCCGTACCATCATCTGTTTTGTTTCATTCAAGACAGATTGTGTTAGAGGTTTCCAAATCCCCGACTTGTAGCAGTTTTCTCTCTGGTTTTCAGCTACTTTGGTTGCAGTCTTGTCTAAAATACTTCAAGAGACATCATTGTGTCAGTGTCTTGCTTTAACCGAAACAAACCTTTGTGGCAAACGTCTTATCGGAACATTGTACATCTGCATTGCTTTGAGATCGTTATCAGTCTCCTACTATTCAATGGATGCCGACGACAGTGCTGCCCAAATGCGTATCAATCGTCTACGAGATTATTTGGAGGAAGCAAGACCGTTCTTTACGGACTTTCAAATCCAAACAGCTCAGGTTGGTGCTGAAGTGAGTACTTGGTATGAAGAGTGGAGAAAGGGATGTCCGGTGATTCCGGTTGAAGAACGCGCAAAAGTCGCTATCAGGCTTTTCGTTTCTTGCGAACAGGAAGATAATATATCTGGTATTATCTTCACTAATGAGTATTTTTTTCGGCGAAGGCCTTGTGACAAGCATGTGGATGGCAACATTCTCTCGTCTTTTCGATTCTGGATTATTCTCAACTTACGACATTTGTGACGCGTTTGGTAAAAGAATACTGAACCGTCTTCTCAACCCAGTATGATGGTCCAGATAACCAACGAGTGGTTTAGTTCGAAGAACCCGTGGAAGGCAAGGAGCGCCATATTCGCTCTCATACCAGTCGCAGGAAATGAGACGTTTCACTCGGTGATACTTGAAGGTTGCGAAACTCTGCTAACAAAATCAAGCGAATGTACGAAAGATGGTGCCGCATGTGCCTTACTGGCGCTTTCTTACTCGATCCTGAATATCGTTCATAACTTCCTTTCGAATGAAAGTAATCTGGTTTTCATGACGACGTCTGGACTCGAAAAATGCCTTGCAGAGTTTCGTCAGGACTGGAAGGAAACACTGCGGATGAAAAGAGAAAGACTTGTAAACAAAGCCGGAGGCGTCTGCCCCATTGGGCATACGCCCGAAACGGGCGAGACAGACAACAGATTCAGATGGAAACCCGGCAGGAGTGTTCAAGCCAGTCGGAGTGTCCTTGCTCCTTTTTCGAGAAGACTCGATAACGCATAGGAACTAAATGGGGGATAACCGGGGGTCCAAAAAAGAGGTGAGAACCATGTGACAAGGCGGAGCGGCTAACCTATCATATGTGCAAGATGAACGTTTCTCGATCATCGCTTCATCTCAGTCAGACAAAGCGACGGCAACGTATTTACTTCCCAGATAATGAAGAAACTGAAAGTGCATCGAACTGACGACCTCCGGCGAGCGAGCAGAGAATTTAATGTTGAGAATCCTAGCTAGAGATGTTATGCTACATTTAGTACAAGTATTATAAACAGAGTAACAGTTTACGAAATGTCAACGGAACTCATGCGAGCCACCTATTTTCCACTTCATCTTTGCTCTTGGCGATTTCGTTAGTTGGAGCAGCGAACAATACGCACCTTCTTCAGATTCCGGCGTAATGTATGCGAACTAAACCATTCCACACAACTAAGGGCCATGTGCGACCGGACCAGTTTGCCATGCCCGGCTTCGGGGCGCCATTTTTCAACGGTACGCAACTCTTTGAGTAGAGCACCCTTCTCTTCAAAGCAAGGATAAACAGTGTGGGAAAGGTCACGGAAAGGACGGTGGGACCTGTGAGGAGGTTGTGCGGCACGCTTACTCTTTCGCACAAGTTAGCGGGCCGAGTTTAACGACATCCGGGGTCGGAGAACGAAGCTACATCTGAGTTCTTCGGATATGATCCCGTCAAACGGATAAACTAGCTTGAACGATGCTATTATATCCTCCGTCAGTCTGGATGGGAAGAATACATTTCATGCGTTCAAAAACCATCCTTGTGTCAATGGTCTGAGTGAAGTTACCTCACGTGTACTTGTTATATCATGAGGAGATGAATTGGCTGTCGCCACCTTGAGCATAGAAATCGCAAAAATGGGACCACAGAACGGCGCAGAATGACCTGTAGTGCTTGAGCACAAGTAGATCAGGCCCCCATGAGGGAGGTGATGGCCCTCCGTATTGGCATGAATCCTGTTCGTTTTCATTCGTATCGATTAGCGAGAAAGCACACTCTCATCACGTTGAAAGTGAAGAACAACTTGAAAGCTAACGACCTATTCACGTGAACAAGAAATGGCCACTTTGAAGGTGCAGTTGTACCGGATGATTGTGACAGATTGAGTTCCATCTCACTTCCAGACATGCGGTTCAGTGTTGGAAGCGGTATACACAAGGCAGCGTATTTCTAGATGAATCTCAGATGGAATTTTATTGGAGCGCTCAACGGGAGCAGGATGTTTATAGAACTGTGGTGATATCATAATGCACCGGGTTAATGATTGTTTTGTTCTTTCAGTATGATTTTCTATCGTGGGTAGCAGTAACTTCTGACCCGCTGCGCTACTCAGCGAGTTTCTACATAACCCTCAAACCATGACAATTGTCTTCGGCTGGCGTCAACGAGGGACAAGGGTACGGTTTGGTCTACCGGTTTCCGCTTCTTCGTCTTTTCTTTTGTTTCCCTCCCATCCACTTCATTGTTTATCCAACTTCTTGACTGCAGCTTTGCTTTGCTGCTATGTGTCTTCTCAATCGTTACAAGAACACCACATTCAATGCAACGGAAACGCTTGGGTGCAGGTGTCGCACATTGTAGATAGTAGCGAAAGCCAATGGCAACAGCTCGTTTATGTCTACTACAGTAGACATAATCGAGGCAAACACTTGGGCGGCTGTGAACCACCTGTTTTTGATGGTGAGAGCCTTTTAGCGAGTGATATGCGAATGATGTGCGTAGCTCATGGCTGCTGTTGTATACATAAGCGTTTTAGTGTCAAACGGTTAACGGTGCGTCAAGCGTAAGATCGACAACACGATTCAAAACCGCTTGATCGCACGCTGTAGGTTGGAATTTGGTGGAAGTTGTACAAGGCAACATTGCTTGTTTAAGTTATGACCAATTATCACATGCCCGTTGTACAGCGATCACCATGTGTTATTCTCCATACACATGTTTTGTCGGAACGGCTCTTAAGCCTGTTAAGGCAAGAGACCGCTTTGAGCTAGATGGATTATACCGTTGGGATATTCATAAAGACACCACATCGTTCTCTGCCTTCATTCTTTTGTGTGCGTTTCGATTCTTGCGAGGAACGGTACTACTCTTTGTACGGGATTGACATCTGGAGTTGAGTAGTTGATATCAGGACATGAGCAGGCTTCGTATGTGTTTTGTTGTTACTTAATCTACGTTGTTTGAAATCACATCTATTCACTGTTTTCTCCGTTCCAGGTGTTGTGGGGATCAAGTGCATGCCTTGCAACATGACCACGGAGCAAGCTACATCAACCGGCGGTAAGGAATTTACATCGTTGTATACTTCGTCCCACTCGAGTGTAGGAATTAAGACTAACGAATATCATGTGTTGCACATTACTGCGATAGACGCTGAACACATTCGGAGTTTGCAACGCGAATGGCGTATTAGGAAGCGCAAAGAGCTTGAGGAGAAGAAGCGTAGGAAGAAGCTTAGAAAAATGAAGTCATCTCAGCATGATCCACGAGTTCAAGATTTGCGCGCCGAGGATATAAAAGTTGATATCATGTCACTACAACCTTCCAGCTCTCATGTTGGCCGTCCATTTGGTACGAATGCAGTTCAAACACCCCCTATCACATCAGAGACTTTGCAAGTGGGTGCCACCGATGTTGGAAGGGGATCACAAGGTGCGCCACACTATGACCTGCATCAAGATGAAAAGGAACAAAACGTACCACAACAGTTTACGCCACAGATGTCCCATTATGAGGATTCTCGGCAAGAACCAGATGCATTTGTCTCATTCAGTGCTGTACGCCAGCTGTGAACTTGGACAGCACTCTATCTCTTCACTATCCAACAAAGCAAACACCACTTCTCCTGGAATGCCGTCTTGTTTGCCA